>QAXK01001103.1:0-15922 GCA_004335735.1 Chlorella sp. KRBP
TGGCTCTCGCGCAGCAAGGCTGGTGAGTGCTGTGCTTTGCTCTCATTCGATCGGGCTTGTGGCTGGCGACACCGTGGCGGCTGGAACCAGCGCTCAGGAGTCCGCGCCAGCCCCAGCAAAGCAAAGGTCTGGGGACAGGCAGTGTCCAGCAGAGGCCATTCCTGTGCGAGTCGCCAGATTCTGAGCTCACCAGCGTTATGCTCGACCTTGGACGCAATTCGGTGGCGCGCAGGGTGGTGGACGCCAAGACCAAGGAGGAGGCCAAGGAGAAGACCGCGGCGCTCTCTCGCCGCCTCCAGGAGGGCCAGGTGAGGGGTGCGGGTGATTCGCGGGTCGAGAGCCGCCACCTGTTGAAAAGAACCGAAATCTCCTGATCCTGTCCGCCCGCACCGCACAACAATGTGTGTGCACACCCGCAGGACGGGAACAGCACCTACCAGGCGTGGTTCGACGACTGGAAGGCCTACTACAGCAAGACGTACTTCACCGAGGCCGAGGAGGCGCAGGCCTTTGCCAACTTCCAGGCCAACATGGACTTTATCCGCACGATCAACCACGACGACAGCAAGCCTTACTGGGTCTCCGGCAATATGTGAGCTTTCCTCGTGGCTGCTCATCAGATGCTTCCCCGTGACTTGCCCGCACCTTGACAGTGGCGTGGCTTGCTCCTACCGCCGCTTGCTGCCACGCAGCTTTGCCGACAAGAGCCTGGCGCAGCTCAAGGCCCAGTTCATGCGCGCTCCACCGCCAAACGCTGGGGAGCTGCACCGCCGCACCAAGAGTATGAGGAGGCTGAGCCGCCGCAGCCTGCTGAACAGCGCCCAGAGCAACAGCACAGGTGCTGGCCGGCGCGCGCTGCTGGCCAGCGTGGTGGACTGGCGCACCACTGGCAAGGTGACACCGGTCAAGTCGCAGGGCGGCTGCGGTGCGTTCACGGGTGTTGCTGCCGTGCCGGTGTTGCCTGGCACTACGTGTGTGTGTGTGGGGGGGCTTCAGGCCGCAGCAGCCAAGGCAGTGCGTGGCAGGAGGCGTCATGCCAGGCGCAAAAGCCCGCTGCCTTGGTTGATGCAGCTGGGCAGCCCCGTTTGCAAGCGCACACACACACGAAGCTTCATGCCAGGCTCAAAAGCGCGCTGCTGTGGCACACGGGCATGTGCTTTGCGCAGGCTCGTGCTGGGCCTTTGCCGGAGTGGCGGCAGTGGAATCTGCGTACCTGATCGGCACTGGGCTGACCATGGACCAGGTCCCGGGCTTTGAGCTATCGGTGCAGCAATCCCTGGACTGCCAGCAGGCCTGGAACGGGCCCTGGAGCTCACAGGGGTGCGCGGGCGGGCTGGCGGACGAGTGCTTTGCCTACGCGTACGCTGCCGGCTTTGCCCTCAAGAACGGCTACACAGGTGAGGCATGAACTGCATGCCAGGCTTGCTGTACTCGCAAGGCGTGCTGACGTGAGGGTTGCCAACACGTGCCTGTGATGCGTGTGCTCGCAGGTTGTGGGTCTGGCCAGGTGCCCGGCACCTCCATCCAGGCGGCGGCGCGCGGTGGCCAGGTGCAGACTTACAGCCAGACAGCCTTCCAGGAGGCGGTGGCACGGCAGCCGCTTATCATCTACTACAGCGTTGACACCACCGTGCCTGACTTCTGGTGAGAAGAGCAACCTGGCAGAGCACGCCGTTGCCCACTCCAGCTCTGTGTGTGTGTGCCACAAGTGCATGTTGCGGCAGCCCGCCGTTGCTCTATCTGTAGCGCTGGCCTGTCCATTGTAAGCCCCTCTCCCACTCCACCTGTACCCTTTATACCTCACAATCGCTGAGCATGTGGTGCGACAACACTGGCCACCATGGACGCGCAGGTTCTACAAGGGTGGCATCTTCACGCCAAACATCGCCTTGCCCGTCAACCACGCAATGGTGAGCGCATGGATTGGCACATATGCTGGCAGCCCAACCAAGTTCTCTCACTTGCCGTTTAAACCTTACCCTTTACACCTTTCAGGTGCTGTCTGGCTACTACACTGGTGCCACCAGCGCGGAGTCGTACTGGCTGGTCAGGAACGCATACGGAGACACCTGGGGCGAAGCGGGGTACATGCGCCTTCCCATGCTGGGCGACGGCCCAGGTGTCTCCAGTGAGTGTGCTGGCTGTTGATGCTGGGACACCACCTGCTGCACGACAGAGATGCCCTGACACACATTCGTCTTTCATATGTGGTGGTGGTGATGGTGCGCGCGCAGACCTCCAAACCTTTGGCGCCTACCCCTCGCTGAACTACTCGCGGTTCGTCGACGCGGGCCTGGCCCAGGGCAGGCGGTGATGGTGGCGCCTGCCTTGGTGAGCTCTGCATTCGTGGCGTTTCATGGACCAGCGAGTGAGTGTGATGGCGGTACACGATGTGACACGGCGTGCAACAGCCTGTGTTGTGCATACTCATGTCCTTGGATACTCATGTTCTATTCTATTGAGGCAGTGATTGATGGCGGATTGTCATCGCATTGCGGTACATTGTGGGGCGGTACGCCGTCGGTCAAGCCTGCGGACGGGACCACTGTGCCATGCCATTGGCCTTGAAGGCATGCTTTCATGCTGCTGCTATCTCTGCAACGGAGCTTCTGGCTTCTGATTGACTGTTCGGCCACGCTCCCAAGCGTAGCCGCGCCCCAGCGCCCCACCGATTTAACGCGCAGGACGCAGAACACAGAACACGTCGAAACCTTGCAAAGCATTCTTCACCAGCACTGCAATAAGCCACGGAATGGCGTCGAGCAACACCTCGCGCGAGGAGCAGATCAGCGAGCTGATCGCCCTCGCTGCCATCCTCGGACGCGACTTCAGGTATGCTGCACTGGCGCCCGACCGTGCGCTCGTTGCATTTTGGACTCGCTGTGGGGCGTGACTTCGTGGCCGACCGGGCCGACGGCGGCGACGCCAGCGGTGCCTGCCCCACCACTGCCGATTCGCAGGCTCCTCCACCCCGCGCGCGAAGATGTAGACCTTGTACCCTACCTTGAGGCGCTGCTTGAGTCCGGGCAAATGCCTGACCAGCCCTTCTCGTTTGCGGTAGACGTGCACGTGCACGTCGCGCGCGCCTTGGGCGTCGCGATCAGCGGCGCCAGCGGCAGCGGCTCTGAGGCTAGCAGCAGCAACAGCAGCAGTGCACCTGCTTTAAGCCCCAGGGCACATGGTCCCCCAGACGTCAAGGTGCTCCACCTGCCTCCCGTGCGGATGCACGTCGCCCTGCCAATCGAGTACCCACAAGAGTCCCCTCCGCTGGTGCGGCTGCACGCCGTGTGGCTCCAGCCTCACCAGGTGCGGGCTGGTCATGCACACATGTGCAACACAAGCAGTGTCGATTCGTTGCAGTCGTGCGCCACACGGTATAAAAGCCCGCCTGGTGATGGCGTGAACATGCCACACAGCACACGCTACGCTTCCGCAGGTGGCGCAGCTTGAGCACACCATGCGCGCTCAGTGGCACGCTCCTAGCGCCGCCGGCCAGCCCATCTGCTTCCAGTGGGTGGAGTGGCTGCGCAGCAGCTGCCTGCACGAGCTGGGCGTGGCCCAGGCCGGCCACCTGCTCCTGCCAAGCTCCAGCTCCACCGCAACGTCACCCAGGTGCTCGTCGCCTGGTGCGGGCATGTCCAGCGCGTCCACTGCTTCGGGTTGCTCTTCGTCCACCTCTCCTTCAGCCTCGTCTGCTGAGTCCCAGCAGCAGCAGCAGCAGCAGCCTGAGGAGGGCGGCATGCCTCCAGAGCTGCTGGCCCTGGCCCTGGCCCGTTTCTCCCTCAGCCGTGAGGCGGAGCTGTTCCAGGCCCAGTCGTGCACGTGCCCCGTGTGCTTTGACGACGTGCTGGGTGCCAAGTGCGTCCGCCTGGACTGCGGGCACTACACCTGCCAGTCGTGCTTCGCCATCTACGCCAGCACGCAGGTGTGATGCTTTGCGTGGCGCTTGCGAATCGTGCGGCCAGCAGCAGCAACCAAGGCATCAGCAGCGAGGAAAGACATGCATGGCGTCACACATGCTCATTTTGCCTCATTATCATCACGCTGCCACACGCAGCCTCCTGGCTTTTTCCCAATGCTTTTCATTCTATTATGCATCATGCAGATCCAGGATGGCGCAGTGGAGTCTATCCGCTGCATGGACCCCCAGTGCCGGGCGCAGGTGCCTCCGGGTGTGCTGCGCGCCGCGCTGAGCCCGGCCGAGTTTGAGCGGTGGGAGGGCCTGCTGCTGCAGCGCACCCTTGACAAGATGCAGGACCTGGCGCGCTGCCCAAGGTGCCAGGCCGTGTGCGTGGCGGACGAGGAGAGCTGCGCCCGCTGCCCCACGTGAGTGCCAGTGCGGGGTGCGGGGCGTGGAGCTCCTGACAATGGCGCTGCTTTAGCAATGTATGTCGTGCTTGTGAGTTTGACATATGAGGGTGTGCGCTGTTTGTGCATGCGACCGCAGGTGCCTCAACGTGTTTTGCGCCCACTGCCAGGACGGCTGGCACCCCGGCACGTGCGTGGGGAACCGTTCGGTGGCTGTGAAAAGTGCAGGCCGCACGCCCATACCTGTCAGCAGGTGGTCCTGCTTTCCATGTTGACAGCCGCACACGCGTGAACGTGGGCGTGCGCGCAGGCGGTGCATGGGGCGTGGGGAGGCCATCCAGCGTCAGCAGGAGCAGGTGGCGCGTGCGGGAAACCTGGACGCTGCCGAGCGCCAGCGCCGCATGCAGGAGCTCCGGGACCTGTACAGCAGCCACCTGGTGCGTGCGTATGTGTCTTGGTGGCGCTGGCTCCATGTTCGCTGCGCCATGTGTTGCTCGGGCCCACTCCGTGACCGAGTGCAAGCATGTGTGCTGCCGCGGCGGCATCTTTGAACGCAGATGGTGCTGGCCACCACCAAGCCGTGTCCCGGGTGCCGCACGCCCATCCAGAAGACCGAGGTGCGCATGCTGTCGGCTTTGCCGATGCCATTGTGGTGGTGCAGGGGCACTTGCAAGACCTGAAACCAGCAGTTTGCGCCCTTTGCTGTGCGCGCAGGGGTGCAACAAGGTCACGTGCTCCAACTGCTTCGCCTGCATGTGCTTCAAGTGCGGCAAGGTAAGGTGCCGGCTTGGCAGTGTCCATGTGCCACTGGCATTGTCGCAATCCGCCGCAGCATCAAGGCACCAAGGATCAGCAGCCCGGGAAGAGTAGGCACGTCGGCTCTTTTGTGACGTGCAGTCCTGCGCTCTCACTCCTGCTTCCAGCCTCCTGCCGTTGCCGTGCAGCGCGTCTACGACTACACCCACTTTGGAACGAACTGCGGGCTGATGGACATGGCAACACAAGGTGCGGGCAGCACTTTGGGGCTGCGGAGCGTCTGCGCGAGAGCGGAGCGCATGCTTACCTTGCAGACTTGCCAAACCACTTGCACGTGCAGAGGTGAACGCGCGCCAGGCTGAGCAGGACGCGCGAAAGGAGCAAGAGCGCCACGCGGCAGACCAGCAGCGGCAGCGGCAGGACCAGGCCCTGCAGAACGCCCTGCTGGGCCGAGGCAGGCGTGGCGGCGCCGCGGCGCAGGAGGCGGTCCACAACGCCGCTGCGGTGACGCACTTTTTGCGCCTGGCCCGTGAGCGTGCGCGCGCTGGCGGTCCTGGAGTGCCGGAGGGCTTCAAGGTCAGCCACTGCCCCGCGTGCGGCCAGGCCAACATCAAGCAGCGCAGCAACCTGCTGCGCTGCCTGGTCTGCGCCACGCACTACTGCGGCGCCTGCCAGGTGGTGCTGCGCCGTAAGCCCGGGCTGCACTACGTGGGCCCCGGCGCAACGTGCCGGCAGCACTCGCCAGAGTGACTCAAGGAGTCGGAGCAAGCTTGCACGCGCTCTGTGTTGGAGTGTATGCTGCCAGATGTATACAGGATGTTGACGAGTTGCTTTTGGCATTTTTGTGCTGCCAGTCGGCCGGTGGGATGCCGGTGAGCTTGCTGCTGCCGGGTCCCGGAAACCCTACCCTAACCATGTGCGAGAAAAGGGAGTCGGCACGGCGCGCCTCACGACACAACACTCGCTGCGTGCCTCCTCGACCGCCCCGTTCCCCAGCCTTCGCCCTCCCACCACTTCTGGCACCACTCCTCACAATGTCCTCGACCCTTCGAGGAGCAACGCTCGCGCTCCTGCTGCTACTGTGCGCCACCACTGGCGCTCTGGGCATGAAGCGCGACCTCCGCAACGACGAAGACATTGTCCCAGGTGCGTAGAGAGGGAGGAGGTGCTCGGGGGACAGGCAGCCACTCGGGCTCCGGAACGGCGAGCAAGCCAGACAGGCCCCCAGGCGAGCGAGCCGACGCGCAGCAGCCCCTTTCTACCAGCCACTGAGCCAATGTGCTGTCAATGAGGTTGCCCCTTCGCGTAGGGGAGGAGCAGGCGGTCCGTGGTGGGCGACTCTCGACACCACCAACTAGCATCCGAAGTTGCATCTCGCTCTGCACCTGCACCTGCAGGGTGGCGTGGCACCGACTACGAGCCCAACGTGGTGCGCCCGGACGACATCCAGCACCGCGTGTCCAAGATGAAGGTCCTGGACGCCGACGCGCGCATCTTCATGGTGAGTGCCTGCCGATGGCAGCCTGTAGCATCACATTCTCGACCTTGTGGGCACTTCCTCACCCTGCCGCATGCACCTAACTGCTGCTCACCTTGCCGTACCTGCAGATTGAGAACTTCCTGACGGACGAGGAGTGCGACCACATCATCAACCTGAGCGAGCCGCACATGGAGCGTTCGGGCGTGGTGGACACGTCCACCGGCGGCTCGGCCATCTCCAACATCCGCACGTCGTCCGGCGTCTTCCTCAACCGCGGCCAGGACGACGTCATCAAGCGTGAGTGCCTACGTACGCTGCACGTGAAGGGCCCCACCCCGTCCGTGAGGCAAACTCGTGACTCACCTGCTTCCACCCCGACTCCTTGCTGATCCTTGCAGGCATTGAGGAGCGTCAGGCCGCCTGGACGCTCATGCCCGCCGGCAACGGCGAAGGTCTGCAGGTGCTGCGCTACAACCACAACCAGGAGTACAAGGCTCACTGGGACTACTTCTTCCACAAGGAGGGCATCGCCAACGGAGGAAACCGCTACGCAACGGTGCTCTCATTCCTGGTCGACACTGAGGAGGGCGGAGAGACGGTGAGCAATTGCTATCCGTAGGCAGACCTGGGCGACCTGGACCATAAGCCTCACAATGCACAGCAGCATGCACCTTGCACCGGGCTCAACACGTCCTCTGCTTCACCTTGTGGCCGTGCAGGTGTTCCCCAACATTGCGGCGCCCGGCGGCGACAATGGACCTGAATTCAGCGACTGTGCGAGGTACCACCTGGCCGTCAAGCCCAAGAAGGGCATGGGTGAGCGACGCTACTGTTAGTAGCGTTGTGTGGGCCACGCCAGTGTTGCGGCAAGGCAATCCTCATCAGCGCGTCCTTGCGTGCACGTGCTGACTGGAGTGTTTTTCGAGTGCGTGTCGTGTGCCCCGTCGCAGCTGTGCTGTTCCACTCGATCAAGCCCAGCGGCGATCTGGAGCGCAAGTCGCTGCACACGGCCTGCCCGGTGATCAAGGGCGTCAAGTGGTCGGCGGCAAAGTGGTGAGTGTGTGGCGCCAGGTGGTGCCTCCCCACTACGCTCCGCACCACCACCACTACCACTACCACCACCACTGGTGATAGCAGACAGTCGTCCGAGCGTTCACCACTGTCCTTCCCCTCTCTGCCCTGCCCTGCAGGATCCACGTGGGCCACTACGCCATGGGCCCCGGCGAGGCGTCAGAGGCCATTGAGCAGCACCCCCAGGAGGTGCCCAGGCACAAGACGCCGCAGGGATGCGAGGACGTGGACGACCTCTGCCCTGGTGAGCACATGCCGCACTGTTTGTGTGTGTGGCTTGCAAACGGGGCGTCAGGCCGCATCAGCGTTGGATGCAGCACGGATCAGCAGCGAGCCTGTCGCCACCCCAACAACTTGTTGTTGGCCACCTGCCAGCATCAGCCTTTGCTGCGCACGGGCCTGCTCAGGAGGTGCACACGCCGAGCTGACTTTTGCGCTGCGGGGCGCATACTTGTGGCTTGTTTGCAGAGTGGACGGCGTCGGGCGAGTGCGAGCGCAACCCTGGCTTCATGGTGGGCGACCGCGCGCGGCCCGGCAAGTGCATCAAGAGCTGCAAGCGCTGCGACGTGGTGGAGAACACGGGTGCAGAGGAGCAGCAGCACGCGCCAAGCAGGAGCCGGCGCATGCTGGACTAGACGCCAGGAGTCAGTCAGCCCTGCGCCGCGTGCAGGAGCGGCTGCTTTGTGGGGGGACAGCGTGCTGCCGCTGCGCCATGGACCACATGTCACAGCTGCCCCCTCCACCCCACCCTTGGAGTCAGCGTATTGTTTTTATATGATCCACCCAGGTGACGTTCTGATACATCCGTCCTGCTCCGCCGATCGTTAGCAGGGGTCGCCTTGCCCCTGCTCATCACCACAATCACCCGCACGTCTCCTACAGGCGTTGTGGTTTGCATACTACACTTCACTTGCTTGTACATATGGGTTAGCAGCCCACCGATGCCGTGTTGCGCTTGTTTGTGGTTGCCAGTTGGTGGGCCGATGTGCCCCCAGCACGTGCACGCAAAAGCATTGCCCTCGTGATTGGTTTGCGCATGATCTGTCTCTCCGAGGCTGCCTCAGGGCGCTTGCGTTAACAAGTGCAACACGCCTCTCCATGTTGCACCTCAAGCTCCATGCCAGTACAAATAAGAAGCGTGCAAAGGTCAGACCGCAAGTGCTGGTCTGAGTGCAGTTTCGCCTCACAAAGGAGGAGGATGTTATTGCGCAGTCCAGCGTCACCACCATCGCCTAAGCTTCACGCCACGCCTGAGCTGTCCCAGCAGTACTTGGTGCCATCCTCCAGGGCGTCCAGCAAGGCCACGCTGCTCTCACCCATCAGCCCTGACACCGCCTCCGCCCCTCCTCCTCCTTCCTCGTCCAAGGCCAGCAGCTGCCGGTGCACCTCTGCAAACTGCCGAATCCGCTCTTCCCTAACCGACTTGGGGATGACGATGCACTGCTTGATCAGGCCCCACCGGAGCAGCGCCTGGGCAGGCAAGCAGCCTAGCTGGGCCGCCACCTGCGCCACGACGCGGTCGTCCACCAGGTGCCCTTGGCCCAGCGGGGAGTAGTTTGTGACGACGATATTGTGCGCCCGGCAGAACTGACGCACGTCCGTGGCCGGCCTGCGCACGGGTCAGGTGAACAAGCCACTGAAGTGCAGCTCGGCTGCTCATCAAGCAAGTGCCCTTCAGCCCCGCGAGTAGGGCTTACCGCCGTGGGTGCACCTCGATCTGGTTGACCATAGGGGGCACCGTCACCACGGCTAGCAGCTCCTGCAAGGTGACGCCACCTCGCAGTTCCAACTGTTTGCCGCCACGCAGAGCAGAGCGAGCATGCTCACCGTGGCATATGGCTGACCCTGGGGGGTCCCGGCGGCGGGGTGCCACACACATGCTGCATGCGAGATGCGATTGATGTTGGAAATCTGCTTGCCAGATATGGCTGTACCAGATGTAAAGCTCACCACACACACCAGTTGCACGCACACCCTGGCACGCAGAGGACACGCACCTGCAGGTGGCTCACTTCAAAGTTTGAGACGCCAATGGCCCGGAACACGCCTTGCCTGCGCGTGCCATGGTGCAAGTGAGCCCTGTGCACCCTGTGCCACCTTGTTTTGTGCACCAGGTGCTCACCCTGACAGAGCAGCACCAGCGAGGGCACTGGTCCTGAAGCCCCAAGCCCAACATCCGTTCCCTCCCGTCCCATCCAGGTGTGATGCATCTGGTGCTGCTCTGGCCAAGGCCGCCCTCGCCCCGCCTTGCCTCACCCATAGAGCTCCTCCAGCACTCGCCAGGTCTCAAGGCGCAGCCGGGCGTTCTCTGCCGACTGCACCGGGGTGTTGGACGCCCCTGCAGCGCATCGCAGCAAGGTGCGCACGCCGTGCCCCGCAGCCCAAGCCAGCAGCCCAAGCCAGCAGCCAACCGGGCCCTAGCGCACTTACCTGGCCAGTGGATGAGTGCAAGGTCCACAGGCGCACCCCCAAGCTTAGCCACCATGTCAAGAGCGCCCTGCCGCGCCTTGGCCGTGCCTTGCTGGTACGGCGAGAGCTGCGTGCGTGCGGCACGCACGTAGCCCTCTGATGCACGCTGCATGCACCCACAAGCAGAGCCTGGCGGAGCCTGTGGCTTGCCTTCGAGGTGATGAAGACCTCGCTGCGTGGCACCTGGCTGCGCTTCAGGCCCTCGTGCACTAGCTCCTCGTTGCGGTAGATGGCTGCAGTGTCCAGGTGCCGCAGCCCCGCTCTGCGTGCAGCATGCAGCCGGTGTCCGACGCTGGCCCGGCCGCACGCCACGCCACCCCACCCCGCACCCATGAGGGCCACACGCACCTCAAGGCCACCTCAACAGCATGCACCACGTCCTCCCCGCTCGCCCTGCAATGCAATGCGCCATCGGCAGGCGCATTTTTGCTGCAGCCTGGTGCCGCAACCTATCGATCCGTGGCGAACGCTTGGCAGCTCGGAAGCGCAACGCGCCTGTAGGTGCCCAGGCCCACGCGCGGCATGAGTACGCCGTTGTGCAGCACGATCGCTGCTGCAGTCGAAGACATCTCGACTCTTTGTCGTGGGAGTCCTCTGCAGTGCTGCCCTACAGCGCAGTCTTCATGCGCACTTCTGGTGTGAATGCTGGTGCTGCACAGGCAGGACTGCTGCCGTGCCCTGCGTCTGCGCGTCTGTGGTGGGGCACGCAACCCTCGATGTTTCTGATCACGCACCGCGTCATCAAATCACGCAGGGAGCAAGCTCTAGCATCAAGCTCTAGGTCCGATGCGATGCAGGCTCTCCGCTCTGCCCGACCAGGAGGGCTGCGGCGCTCGCCGACGTGACGTGCGGCAGCGCAGCCGCCAGGAACGAAGTGATGGACATTTCTGATGCAGCCACCCCAGATGGCGGCCCAGCAGCTGCTGCTGCTGATGCCAGCTGCTGATGCCAGAACGAGGGCTGTTGGGCAGGGGATGCAATGCTGCTGGCGTGGTGGTGGGGGTCCGCTGCATGCCTGGCGTGCACGCTGAAGCTGGTGTGGTGTTGGTGGTGCGCCGCCATGCTGCTGGTTGTGGGGGACCAGGCAGCCAGCTGCTCCCTCTCGCGCGCAAAGGCACGCTGCCGGGCGACTTCGTCGGGCGGCGCGGAGTGGGGCGAGGCGGCAGCAGCTGCGTCTGGCAACAGCGCCGCCAGACGACCCTCTCGCTCGGCCAGCTCGGTCCTCAGCTGCAGGACCTCCTCGTGGTGTTGCGCGCGCAGCTGCTGCAGCTCGCTGGCCCGGTCCGCCGCCGCCCGCTCGTGGCGCCGCGCGTTGCCCTGCGCGACCGCGAGCTCGCGTTCCCGCGTGCCGAGCTCCTCTCGCAACGTCTCGAGCGCCTGCTCGTGGTGCGCCGCCTGCGCAGGTGTGCAGCAACACGGGTCGTTCAGTGAGAGCAGGGTGTTGTTGATCGCCTGCTGGTCCACTTTCGCCAGCCACCATCGCACCGCACCTGTTGACGAAGCCTCATCTGGAGATCTCGCACCGCCTCGCGCGCCTGCTCCATCCCCTCCACGCGACTCGCAGCCTCCGCCCGCTGCACCTCCAGCTCCTCTCTGGTCGCCTGCAGCCTGGCCGACAGCGCGCTCGCCTCCGCGACCACCGCAGCCCTCGCCGCCGACTCCCGCTCCCGCGCCACCTCGGCCTGCTGCACTTTGAGAGCCGCCGCCTGCGCGTCCTCACGCGCCTGCCTCTCGGCCGCCTGCAGCTCCTCACGCGCACGCACCGTCGCCTGCCGAACCTCCTCCCGCATCGCCGCTACCTCCGCCTTGGCCTCCGCGAGCGCGTGCGCCGCCTGCGCCTTCGCGCCCGCGTGCGCCGTGGCCAGCGCAGTGTGCGCGTCGGAGAGCGTGCGGTGCGCCTGGGAGGTGTGGTCGAGCGAGGCCTCGAGGCGCTGGCGCTCCGACTGCGCCCAGGCCAGCTGCGAGTGCAGCCGGTTGGTCTGCTCCGCGCCCTCCGCGAGCTGCTGGGATGACGCCCCGAGGTCACGACGCAGGCGCTGAGCCACCAACCTGTGCACGCGAGTAGAGTGTGCACAATCGACAAGGCAGGTGACCACGATTCCGACACGAGAAGGCTCCACAGGCCGAAGGCAGGCCCGCTGAGGTGGGTGAAAGCCAAGAAAGGAAGCTCTCACCATCTCCAGCCGTAGAAGGCTTTGGTGCGTGTGAGGAGCGTCATGGTGACGGCGGCGGCCTCAGTGAAGGCGCAGGCCATGGCCTGCCGAGCGAGCTGCCGGTCCGTCACGAGCTGCGACCAGCCCTGCGCTCAGGGTATGCCAACCACACCCACACAAAATGAGCATTGTCTGGTGTGTGCAGTCAGCGCTTCTGCTTCTCGCGTGTGTAGTCATCAGCCCCACTCCCCCCCGCCGCCCCAGCCACTGCAGACAACGCCTGCCCACTCCCCCCCACACCCGCCCCCACCCCCCGCCTCGCCAGCCCCCCGCCAGGCGTCGAACCCGCATGGCTCGTCACCTCCCCATCCTCACTCCGACAGCGCTCATGAGCGCAGTTCAGCGCAGCGCACCTGCAGGACGGAGCGCAGCAGGGCGCCCGCCACCCGGTGCTGGGCCATGCGCTCCCCGCGCTGCACCACGGCGGCGTGACGCTGCGCCGCCTCAGACATGCGCCGCCACCGCACCGCCACCTGCACACATACCCCGCGTGCACAGTAGTAACACGCAGCACACCATACGCATGTCCCTCGTGCGTCTTAGCCACAGCTTGCTGCATCGAAAAGCAGGCTGCTCTGCGTTGGTACGAGCGGGCTTGCAATCATTGAATGGATGAGCCAGAGCCATACTGTACAAGAACGTGCTGAACGGCCATAGACACGAAACGGCGGGACGACGAACCAAGAACGTTGGTGACAAACCAAGGTAGGCGCGTACCTGCACCATGTGCAGCAGGTCCACTGCTCTCTGCCCCTGCGCCCGCTCCTCCGCCGCCTCCCTCGCCACCTCGGCCCACGCAACCAGGCACCTGTGCGCCAGCGCTGCGTCGCGGTGCTGCTCCGCCACCACGCCACACAACGCCAGCCTGGCACTGCCCTTTGCGTACGCCGCCCATGCCCCCCAGGCCGCCGAAAGCAGACGCCGCCGCCGCCGCACCGCCCGCGCCTCCACCTCTCTTTGCAGGTGCGCGGAGCGGCGGGCCAGGCGGAACCAGGCGAGCAGCACCGAGTGACCCCAGTGCACACGTGCGGCCGAGAGCAGCTGGCGCTTGCGGTGGCGCAGGGCGAGGAAGGCGTGCCAGGTGTGCCAGGCGCGCGCTGCCAGCGCACGGCTCCACCTGCGTGCGTACCGTACCATTCATCCCATCACACGTGCCCGCCTCGACATGCATACAGGAGCACACAGCACACACTGGCTGCTGAACTGTGGGGGTGTTTTTAGCACAAGAAAACGTGCTGGGCGAGCAGTTCTACACTGCAGCAGCAGGTGAGAGGACGTGCACAGTGTGCAGGCGCTCACTTGGCTGCAGCGCGTTGCAACGCCCGCCTCTTGCCGTCCCGCCTCTCCAGCTGGCCGTGCCACCCAAGCAGCACCAGGCCCAGCCGGTGCCGCCGGTGGTGGCGGGCCGCCCTCTGCATCGCACCCGCCTGCACACAAACAACCACCGCACGTACGATGTCAGACAATGGCCGCCAAGGTCACGACGCAAGTGTAAACATTGTAGACATGGCCTTACAGCACTTATTGAATGCAAAGCAGCGCTGCCTCCCTCTTTCACCTTTGGCCGACGCTGATCCACGTGCGCCGCCCACGCCCGCCACGCCTCGCCGCAAACCCTCGCCGCATGGTGCTGCACCGCCGCCCGCCACGCCTCCGCGTCCTCATGCTCCCTGGCCTCCCGGTGCCGCACCACCACAAACTGCCACCGGCCAAACACCTTGATCAGCAACTGCAGCTCATGGTGCCGTTCTGCCGCGCGCGACGCAGCTGCCTCCCTTCGGCTCGCTGCATAGTGCGACCGCCACGCCTGCCAGGCTCGCGCTAAGGATAGGGCCAGCGAGCGCTGAGCCATGCGCAGCACGGCGTGGGTCTGGAGGGTGAGCAGGCGCCAGGCACGGACGGTCGCGTGCAGTCGGCGCCACTGAGCGAGCTTGTGCGCGGCCTCCTTGGCGGCGCGACGCTTGCCCGCGCCCGACGCGCCGCGACGCCACCGGCGCAGCGTGCGGCGAGCCAACGATCTCCACGCCAGCATCTCACTGCGACGCGCGACAACGATGCACCCCATCGCCTTGCTGCCTCCAGCGCACCTCGCCCATACGCGCCCACGCGACCCCGCCCACCCCAACACGTCTCACAGCCGCCCCAACCTTCGAAAACACTCACACGATGTCCAGCCGCGTGGCGTTGAGCGCCTGCTGAGCCACCAGCATGCCATGCTTCTGCCTAAGCTCCTCCACCTCCCCGCCCAGCGCTTCACGCGTGGCGCGCAGCTCCAGCGCCAGCGCCTCCCGCTCCGCCGCGTGCGCCGCCTCCGCCTCCTGCCGCCGCCGCTGCGCCTCGTCGAGCTCATGCCGCGTGCGTTCGAGCTGCTCCTGCAGAGACGCGCCTTGCGCTTGGAGCTCGCCCTCGTGGTGTTGAAGGTGCTCGCACGCCGTGCGGAGCTCCTCGACCTCCTCTGCGATTCGAACGCACACGACCGCGGCCCGATCTGACTTGACGGCGACGACGAGTCGAAAGTCCCGGCACCCACCCTGGACCACCGCGTCCCCGCCCGATCGCACACCTGTCTGCACCGCCAGAGCGCAGACGCTGTCCTTCAGCTGCTGGTGCACCTCGACCAGCGCCTCCTCCAGCGCCAGGGTCGCGTCCACCTGCACACCCAGCTCCTGAACCAAAGCAGCAAACGAAAAGAACACCAGCAAGTACGTGCTTTGAGGAGGAGGCTGAACCAGGCTCATCAAGTGCAGCACAGCCAACACAACCAGGCTGCCTTGCACCAGCTCCTGCCCCTCAACAGCCACCGCGGCTGAAATAATGCACCACCACCACCACCACCAGCAACAACTCACCTGTCGTAGCAGCGCGCCCTCGCCTTGCTCGGCCACCAGCGCCTGCTGCAGTGCGCCCCGCACCGCCAGCCCCGACACCAGCTCAGACTCCAGCTCCTGGCGTGCGAAGATCAGGGCGTGGCCAGCAACGCAACCAGGTGACAACTTTCGGCTGCAGGCGACCCCCTTCCCTCGTGCGTGAATGATTGCCAATCTGTCACCAAAGGTGCTCCCAGTCCCCTTTTGGCTGAGGGAGACTGCAACGACAAGATCGGCAGCAGACAAGAGAGCCGTGGCTCACACCTTGACAGCCAGAGTGGTGATGGAGCGGTGCAGCGGCTCCGGCACCTCTGCCCCCGCGCCCCGCGCTGATAGCGGCACAAGCTGGTGGCCTGCGCGCTCCGGCGACACCTGCACACCCAGCCACACCGGCGCGGTGAACTGGAGCCTGCAGCACAGCTTCCTCAGTCACGCCTACCGGCGTTGCCTTTCTTTCTTCCAGCCGCACCGGCACCAGCAGACCCAGCAAGCCATCCATGCTCAGGATTATGTGACGGCTGCAGCACCACGGCACCTGCCGTGAACGTCATGCAATGATGACAACGACGATGATGGTGATGGTCCTTGCTCACAAGCCTGGCATCCCGGGACCACAGCACCGCACAGCACGAGCACAGGACAGCTGCGGCTCACTCCACTTCACACACTTGCGTGCATGTCTGGCCGGGCCGCTCTATCTTTCTATGTGTGCTCTGTGACGTTGTACCAGTGCTGCCTTCAGTTTGTGCAGTTCGTGA
>QAXK01001106.1:0-16149 GCA_004335735.1 Chlorella sp. KRBP
GGCGGCGGGGGGGGCGGCGGGGGGAGCGGTGAGCAGCTGTAGGCCGTACTGAAGCATGTCCTTCATGCTGTCGACCTCCATGATAGCGTTGATGGTTTGGTTGGCTAAGACCTCGAAGCCTAGCTCGTCGCACATGGACTGGCCCAGAGTGTCCATGATTTTCCCCTGCAGCGTGCAGCGTGCAGTGTGTTGAGCTTCAGCCACGTCTGGCAAGCAGATACCAATATCAACATCACATGCAGCATGGGCAGTGATATCGGCAGTGAAGCAGAAGCAACGAGGATGTATCAGCGAGGCAGACGTCTGTGTTGCTGGCAGTGGCGCTGATCATGACGCAGCAACGATGATCACCGTCCGTGGCTTCGTCGGCCATTGTAGCGCACCCTCTTCTACTGCTGAGAGGCTGGGCTGTGCCTGGATGCTGGGCAGGCTGTGCCCGGATGCTGGGCAGGCTGTGCCTGTGCTGCTGGGAAGAGGCTGCTCCCTTGCCCCCCCTCACCTTGGCGTCATGGCCAGGTGGCTGCCGTGATGCCAGACCCAGCGAACCCATCATCAGGTTCTTCCACTGTACAGCTGTGCCTGTGCTGCTGGGAAGAGGCTGCTCCCTTGCCCCCCCTCACCTTGGCGTCATGGCCAGGTGGCTGCCGTGATGCCAGGCCCAGCGCACCCATCATCAGGTTCTTCCACTTGAGCGCCACCTGCCACGAGCAGCACGGTCACCACGTGTGCACATCACAAGGGTACCCAATGCTACGACACATGAACCGTCAGTACGCAGCAGGCCAAGCGTGGGATAACTGCCTGCCAAGCCGGGTATGCAGCGCCGGCTGCGTCCAGGGGCCACGGCCGATTTTGCGAGCGGGTGCAGCAGGTGAGGTGGAGAGCATCACTCGGTGTGCCTCACCGTGCTGTCGTCCCGTATCTCCATGAAGCCGTTGTTGGCCAGCGCCCCTCTGAGGGTCGTGCTGGAGGCGGTGCTGTCGCGTAGCTGCACCTGCGGTGGTGCACGTGCGCATGCGAGTGCGGCATGTTTCGCGGTTGCTGGTGTCGGTGTCTGCATCGGCCGCCGCCCAACATGGCGCTTGGCATTAGGCAGGTCATCGTTACGCAATGCAGGCACACTCCAGGCACGAAGTGTCGGGTGTGCTACGGACGGGTCGTGTGACGGATTGCGCGATTGGGCGGCTGCGGCCGCCTCCAAGCAGGCGCCAGGTGCACAGCCGTGCCGGGCAATGGTTGCAGAGCTTGAAGCGTTGCTGCTGAGCTCACCTGCTCCACCACCCACTGCGCGTTCTCAAACGGCATGGTGTAGTCGCCACGGTGTTCGGCCCCCTCCAGCACCCGGTGGTTGATGATGGACAGCGCCAGGCAGCGGTTCACCTGTTCCCACACCATCCAGCACAGTGCACACGCGCGCCGCTGCGCAGATCTGTGCTTCTTGCTGCCGTGCTGCGCCCAATGGTCCACCGGCTGCGGCGCGCACCATGCTCGACGGGATGTTGCTGGCCCACAGGGTGCACGCGGCGATGCACAGCGCCATGTCCTCATCCTGCACCTCTGCGACCATCCTCTCCGCGCGTGGGGTTCTTCTTCGTGGCCCGAAGGCTGCACACCAGGCTCGGCGGCGAGGCTCGATCAAGCGCCAGGGTCAGCGCGATGCCACCGAGCGAGCCTGCACTGTCCGCGCGCTCCGGCTGCACGCGTGTGGCTTGCTGCTTGGGCCAAAGGGAGAGAAGGACTCTGCACCCGAGGAGCTGCTGCTGGCCTACACTGTCGCAGCACACACTGGTGGTGCTGCTGCTGCTGCTGGCCTCCAACTTGTGCCCTGTGGCTCCAACTTGCGCCGCCGCCAAACGAGGGCGTGCCCATGTCCACGACTCCAAAGAGGGAACTCCAAGCTGATGGAGCTCACCATGGCCCTCCTGCCCCTGCCAGACCCGCTCCTGGAGCAGCTGGACACCACGTCAGTCGCCATGCTCGCCTTCGCGTGCAAAGCGTGGCGCGCCGCCGCCCAGAAGCACCTTGCAGCGCTGCAGCAGGACCTGTCCAACGGCCAGGAGCCAACCTTGATCGTCGTGCAGCAACAGCACACAGCAACCCAGGGGTGGCCCCGGCTGCCGGCGCACTTCCACTACCGACGTGACGAAGCGGCACCGTCGCTCACCATTGCAGACGCCGGGTGCTGCTGCGCGCCAGAGTGCCAGCCTGGCACGTGCCCATGCAGCAGCAGCAGCAGCAGCGGAAAGGCGCCGGGTGGGAGCATGCAGGAGTGCGGGCCGTCCTGCGTGTGCGGAGCGCAATGCACGCACCGCGCCACCCAGCGTGGAGTGGAGGTGGGCTTGGAGCTGCGGTGGTCCGACGGCAAGGTGCGACTTTCTGCACACTTGCTTCAAGGCGGCTCACGATGCAGGATCCCTCTCGAGTGCTCTCGTTTCCGTTGCGCCAGTGCAGGGGTGGGCTGTGCACGCCACGCAGCACATCACGAAGGGGCGCTTCGTCTCCGAGTACGCGGGCGAGCGCCTGAGCACGCCAGAGGCACAGGCCAGGCTGGCCCACTACGACCGCCAAGTGGAGCGGGCGCAGACGTGCTGCTACCACCAGGAAGCTGCTGGGACTACTGGTGGGGCTGCTGGGACTACTGGTGGGGCTGCTGGGACTAGTGGTGGGGCTGCTGAGACTACTGGTGGGGCTGCTTCGGCACCCACTCCCGGCAGCGGCGGGCATGCGCTGCTGGTGAGTCAGTTATGCATGCGCTGAGCCTACTGCTTGTGATGGCATGGGCGAGCGAGCTTGTGATGGCATGGGCGAGCGAGGTGGTCCAACCGTCCACACGTTGCCCTGTTTGCAAGCGCACGCACACACACACACGTGCTGTGTGCAGGTGGTGAGGGAGCAACTGCCCTCTGGCGTTTGGCTGCGCGCCAACATTGACCCCACCCACCGCGGCAACGTGGCCCGCTTCTTCAACCACGCCTGTGACGGCGGCTGCATGCGGCTCGTGACGGTGCACCGCTCGGGGAGCCTGCTGCCGCGGGTGGCGCTGTTTGCGGCGCGGGACGTGCGGCCAGGCGAGGAGCTGACGTTTTCGTACGGGGCCCCGGCAGGGCCACCGCCGGCGTGTGCCGGGCCGTGCAGGCTCTGCCACGACGGTGATGCCGTGGTGGCGGGGGCGTGTGCGCGGCGGCGCGTGCGGAGGTGCTTGTGCGGCACGACGGCGTGCCTGGGTTTCATGCCCCATGGCGAATGCTGAGGAGTGGATCTGGGGATGGACCTCGGGCTGTCACCGTGCCACGGTCCTTGGCACTCGTGTGCCGGAGAGGTGGAGAGGTTGCTTGCGGTTGATCCGTGCATACGTGGAGGTTTGTGGTGTGGGCAACTTTCAATCAAGGAAGTCTCTGACTCCGTGTGTGCTGTGACCTGTGTTTGGCCTGCGTGGTGCGACATTGTGAGAGGGAGGGAGGCATCTTGACGTCTGACACACTTGACGCATTTCAAACGTGTTTCGGGCCCTCGATTCGTTGCAAGGCAGCGTGGGCAGCATTCGCGGCCCGGCCCAGCCCCCGGGCTGTGGAGGCACCTGAAACGCACTTGCATCGCCACCTGATGTCCAGCGCGTGATGGTGAGCCCAGCTGCGGTCTGCTGTACACGAAGCGACGGTGTCCTGTTCCTGGCCATGGAGTTTGCCGGGGCCGTGTGAGTGACGTCGGGGCACTCCAGGCCAGCTGCACGCAGCAAGTGCGCGTGGGGCGGAGCGGCGCAGTGCGTCGGGGAACACGTGTCAGCGGAGGTGCTTGCCAGCGTGATGGCCTTGTGACCTGCCAAGCCACTCACCTTCCTGCTGATGCGTCTGTCACGCGATGCAGCTTTGGACTTTCACGCGCGCGACCTCAGCATGGCCAGCGCCACGCCCTGCAGAGAGCGCCTCGTGCTCAGAGGTGTGCTGCCTACCCTCCCACCTCCCATTTGGTGTTTTCATTCAACCGCTGTGAGCAGCAGAGCAGGAGCGGAGCAGCAAGCAGCCGAGCGAGGAGGCCGAGGAGGCGGGGAAGGATGGGCAAGCGCAAGTCGTCCAAGCCCCCGCCCAAGAAGGCCGCGGCCAAGCTCGACACGGTGAGCAGCAGTGCGCGTTGGCTCGGTGCGCGTGGGTGTTCCTCTCGACTCTTGCCATGGGGAAGCTGCACACGCTCTCGTGCAGCACAGCAGCAGGCAGGGAAACACCATACAGTGTGCCAGGCGCTGCCTGGGGACCATGAGCTGCTGGCCGTGCGGTGGGGGGCGCTTCGTGCGTGCGACGCTTTGCCCACGCCTCCCCTCTCCCCCTCCTCTGCTGCATGCACCACGCAGATGTTCAACTGCCCCTTCTGCAACTCGTCCAAGTCCGTGACGTGCGAGCTGGACCACGACAAGGAGGAGGCGCGTATGGCCTGCACGCACTGTCCCATGGGCTTCACAATGCGTATCACGCACCTCACTGAGCCCATCGACGTCTACCACGAGTGGCTGGACCAGTGCGAGGCCGCCAACAGCTGAGGACGGCGCACGCACTTGTGGAGTCGGTGGGGACACGCGACTCACGTTACAGGGGTGCAGCAGGAGGTGTAGGTGCGCTAAGGATAGAGCTGCAGCGCCTGGGTGGGACAGCAGCGGCTGGCGGTGGCGGTCCAGCGGACCTGCTTCAACACCTGGCGACGAGGCGGGCACTCTGGTGCTCCAAGACATGCGGTGCATTGGGCGTCGCTGCATGCCTGGATGACGAATGGGAGCTGCTTGCGGTGCTTGATACACTTTTGGCAGCGGCGGGACTCTTTTTGTAATGATCGTTAAAACCACTCTCCCACGCGCACACCTGGCACGCAAGCCGAGCAACGTCAGTGCCAAGGCCCACAGCACCACCAGCACGCCAGTCAGTGTGCATGCGAGCTAAACACTCTGCCGCCGCCGCATGTTCTGGCCAAGGTCACTCGGTCTTCTTGGCGCCGAACAGCATGGTGTCGCGCTGGAACGGCCTGCAGTCAAGAACGAGTATAATGGTGGGGAAGAGGGACGAGTGTGAGCTACGCATGCGTGCCACGCCCACGCCACCTCTGGGCAACACGTCACACAGACCCAAGGCACCGCTGCCTGCTCACATGTAGCAGAGGCAGTAGATGCCGAGCAGGAGGAAGTAGAGCAGCACGAGGAAAGAGCCGTAGCCGGCGGCCTTGGCGCTGAAGCGCATGGCCAGCGCCGTCTCGTTGCCCTGAAGCCAGGCGGGCTTGGAGCTGTCGTTCGTGGCCGTGACCGCTGCAGGACACGGCACGGCGGTGGCGGCACCAAGAGTCTGGCTTTGAGGTGGTGTGAGGCTCGCTGCAGGCTGTACACCTCGTGCTGCCCAGGCGCTACTCACGCTACTCCCACCACATCACCCATGCGACTCAATGCTGCCCAGGTCTGCCCATCTGATGAGCTGCTGGCTGCCATGCGCCGTCCCCCTCATGAGCCACCCCAGGACAGACGCACATTGGAGCAGGCGTGCGTGGCGGTAGGACTTCCACGCCAGAACGTCGTCCAGCGTGCGCACGCCGCTGTCGCCGCTGAGGCTGGACACCTGCACGGTGCACGGGGGGTGGCGTGGCGAGGCACACGGCGCTGCGTGAGCACCGCCCACAAAGCATCCTGGACGTGGCCATCAAAGGTCGTGTGTGTGTGCTGCCACACACACACGCTGTCCTGCAGACCTGGCAACCCAAACCGCCACCACAACTGCTCCGCTGCCTCATCCCCCCTGCAGCTGCGTGCATGCCACCCATCCCTGGCCCCAGGTGTGCCAGAGTGCCCCCCGCACCTGCATGGTCACGTCGCCGTCAAAGTGCTTGTCCAGGAGCTGCAGCGCCCACTGCAGCATGCTCAGCACCGCCTGCTTGGCCGCCACTGCCTCCGCCGACCCCTTGCCGTACTTGTTCACCAGCTCGCTGAGCGCCACCACGCTCAGGTCCGCCACCAACACGTCCTGCACGCACGCACGCATGCGCACCCCCACCCTGTGCTCACCTTTTGCCACACCACACCATCCCCGCCTGGATCACTTGCTGCACACGGACCTGGGCAGAGGACGTGCTGCGCGCCTGGAGCACGTCCTGCACCCCCACGACGGCGGCCGCGAGCTCCATCGCCAGCGACCTGTCAGTCAGCTGCTGCAGGTCGAGCTGCGTGCCATCGGGCAGCGACAAGGTGCTGGCCTCGCTGTTGAACTCGCCTCCCAGCGCCGAGGCCACCGCGGGCATCAGCTGCTCGATGCAGCTCGCTTGTTGCTTGCCGCATCTCTGCGCGGCCACCTGCTCGAGCAGCTGGAACGCCACCTCGGGGTTGGCCTGCGCGAGGCTCGCGAGCAGCTCGGTGCCCGTGTCGGCCTGCCCTCCCGCCACAGACGCTGAGAACTGCGTCCTGCCCGTCAGCAGGGAGGCCAGTTCCTCTGCGGGCAGCAAGGGGGCACTTGGAGCTGGGTGGAGCGCCCCCGCGACACGCGCACGTGCAGTGTGTGTCCTCACGTCCCCAGGGGCAGATGCCTGCAGACTTACCAGCCTCCAGCCCTGAGAGCGTCAGAGATACGTGCGCCTGAGGCTTGCTGAGGGGCGTGGACTTGACGACCGCGGCAATCTGCGAAGAGATGGCAAGCGATTGCGGGTGGCCCTGTGCGCCATCGCCGTCGCGACCCACGCACAAGCACCTGGGCGTATTCCAGCTCGCCATCCCAGCTAGGTGCGAGGCGAGCGCGACTGCGCGCGCGCTGCATTGGCCCCCGCACCTGCTGCGCGGACGACGCGTCGATGCGCGCGGCCGGCTGCAGGCCCGTTAGCGCCGCGACGATGCCCTGCAGCTCTGACTGGCTGACTGTCGCCGGCGCAGCCCCTTCCTGCTGCCTGTGGAGGTAGCCATTCTGCCGCGAGTCCACCACGAGCACGGACTGGGCCGCAGCCCGGCCGGCAGCCACCACCAGCAGCAGCAGCACGCTCCCGCCGCGTAGCGCCATCCTTTACGGGTTCCGCTGAGCGCCGGTGCTCGGCACCTTCGCGTACCCCATGGGGCTCCATGTCGATCAGCGGCTACAAAAGAAGCGCCACAGTGTTGAGCGGAAGATCGCCACGCTCGCATCGCTGCACCGTGCCACAGCAGCCACGCGCGTCGACATCGAACCCTTGGAGTCTGGTGGAGCCAGAAGGCAGCAGAAGGAACAGGAGCAGGAGCAACAAGCAGCATGTACAGGTGGCTTCAAGGATGGATGGACTGGCTGCGCAGGTGCGCTCGGTGCCTCCCCGCAGCACCACGCGGTCCCACGTCAGCTTCCCGCCCTGGCGCTGCCGCTGACGCCAGTGGCACAAATGGCAGCAGGCGGGTCTGCAGAGCTCAGTGTGTGCCGTGGCGTGGCAGGCCCAGGGCGTAGAGATCCCAGCGTTCCCAGCAACTGCCGCTCAAGCCGTGGCGGGATGCCTGCCCGCACCTGCAGCCTGTTCTTCAAGCGCGAGATGGAGCTGAGCCTGATAGGCCTGCAGAACGCGGGCAAGAGCTCGCTGGTCAACGTGCTCACCACGGGGCAATTCCATGAAGACATGATCCCCACGGTGCGCACCCTCACGCTCGTGCCACAGTGGGCTGTGGGCCATTAGACGTGTTGCTGCAGTTCTGCGTGTCGGGACAGAGCAGCACATTTGCCAGGACCATCGGATCAAGGGCTGGCGCTGCGTGGGGGCAGCGCCCATCCTCAATGCTGCTCGCTCGCTCGCTCGTGCTGCCGAATCGTGGGTGCGCAGGTAGGATTCAACATGAAAAAAGTGACCAAGGGCGGCGTCACCATCAAGATGTGGGACTTGGGAGGCCAGGTGTGTTGCGGGACGGGAATTGTTGGGGCCACTGCAGGCACTGATGCACAGCGGCACCCATGGGTTGGCCACGGGCGGGCCATCTCATCCCAATACAATCGCACTGTGCAGGCGCCTGCACCCCACGCTGCAGCCAGAGCCGCACCCGCTTTGTTGGGGGGAAAGTTTGTCCCAACCTCCTCCCCGCCTCCCTGTGCACGCGTGCGTGCGTGCGTGCGTGCGTGCGTGCTTGCCGCCGTGCAGCCACGGTTCCGCAGCCTCTGGGAGCGTTACTGCCGGGGCGTGCAGGCCATCGTGTACGTGGTGGACTCTGCGGACCTAGACCACATCGAGGTAAGTTGTGCTGAGCTCAACATCTGGGGCTGGTGCGTGTCTGGGCCAGCAGATTACCCCGACTTCATCCGGTGCAGCCACCTCCGGCAGCGTTGGCAGCGCGCAACGTGTTGCCACGCAATTGCCGTTGCCTGACGGCGTGGCATTTCGCACGGAATCTAAGCAACACAGCCATGGCAACACCGCGTGCGCGTGTGTGCGGGTTTTTGCATCAGGTTTGGCGCCTCAGTGGGCATATCAGATGTACCGCAGCACAAGGGCAAACGCGCACTTTTGATGATACGAAATGGTGGTCACGGTGCGCGTCATGCGTTCAGGGGGCGCGCAACGAGCTGCTGGCCCTGCTGGACAAGCCCTCGCTACGCGGCATCCCGCTGCTGGTCCTGGGCAACAAGAACGACTTGGCGGGTGCGCTCACCACGCCACAACTCATTGAGCAGCTGGGGCTCAAGGTGAGCTGGGTGGTGGTGGTAGCGACGGATGAACTCACGTGGTGTTGAGGACGACTTGGCGGGCGCGCTCACCACGTCACAGCTCATTGAGCAGCGGGGGGTCAAGGTGAGCTGGGTGGAGAGAGAGAGACCGCTTGCAGTGGGACAGCCACGCAGTGAGTGCCAGTAGCACGCACAGGCAGCCCGGGCCATCAAACCCGTGAAGCAGCAACACAAAATGGGGTCGGTGGTAGCACGTAAGAGTTTTTGAACTTACGTGGCATTGAGCATCCCTGTCGCACAAGTTCGCCGTGGCGGGCTCTCCAGGCCTAGGTGGCGTGGTGCACTTTGGTCTGCGTGCCTCGTGTGTGTAGTGTAGCTTGCAAACGGGGCATCAGCCCGCATCAATCAACGCAGCACGGATCAGCAGCAAGGAAGCATTAGGTTGGACGCAAGCCAACCGCCGCACACTGCGCCCCAAGGAGGCCTGGCCGCCCTCATCATCACGCTTTGTGACCACGCTTCCCTCGCTTTGTGCAGGAGCTGCGGGAGCCCCGGGAGGTGTGCGTCTACAGCATCAGCTGCAAGCACCAACGCAACATCGACATCACGCTCGAGTGGCTCACACGGCACGCCAAGAGCTGAGCTTAAGGCGGGGCCAGGCTGATGTTGCAGGATGCTGATGTTGCGGCCAGAGTGACTCCCATTTGGAAGCATCTGTCTTTCTGCTTTCGATTCGTTTTTGAGTGCAGAGTGGGCAGAGTGCGGGTCGATGCGACACCAGCACACGACTGCAAAGGACCTTGCGAATCTCTCGCACACGGACTCTTCGTGCCGCACAGTTGCCGCACGCGACGACTCGCCGTACGCGTCGTGGACGAGCAAAAAGCACGAGCAGAGAACGAGCAGCAGCGCAGCACACGCACCACCTCAGCGAGTCGTCCCTTCTGTCGCTGTGGCTTGAGGAAGAAGGCCGTGATGGCACTTCAAGCGCCGCACGGCGCTTGACGGAGCACCAGCTCCACAGCAGCCCACGCGGCGCAGCAACAACATGCACCGGCCCGCAGAGCTGGATCTGCTGTCCGGCGGTGGGCCGCACGATGGCCCCACGCACGCCACGCACCCCATCCTACCCATGTCCCCCACGCGGCGGCGCCCCGTGGGCACGGAGGACCGTTCTCCCTCGACCAAGTCCACGCAGAGCACCCTGTTCGGCAGGCCCAGCGTGCAGCTGGGCCAGCAGGGCGAGGGCGACAGCGTGGCGGTCATGTGGCACACGTCGGGCTCGCACCTCAACTCCATGCTCATGCACACCCGGGTGAGCGCAGGCGGTGCAGTGGAAGCCTGGGAGGGTGCTGCTACCAGGCCGGCAGGTGTGTCGTGTGTGTGGGGACGTCCGGGTCACACCTGTGTGGGGCTCGCACCAGGGTAAGGCCACAGTGCACAGAGCAGTCAGGGAGGGTGCTGCTACCAGGCTGGCAGGTGTGTTGTGTGTGTGGGGACGTCCGGGTCGCACCTGTGTGGGGCTCGCCAGGGTAAGTCAGTGCGCACAGCGGTCAGGGACGATGCTGCTACCAGGCTGGCAGGTGTATTCTGTTCTTTCGCACGGCGTGGAAGGCCGACATGGCACGGGGGACTTTGTACGCAGCGTGGTGCAGCAGCCAGGAGGGGCCAAGAAGGAGTGGTGGAGGTGGTGGTGGTGATGGTGGGTTGACTGGTGGCGGTGGTGGTGGTGGTGGTGCGGCGGCGGCGGCGGCGGCGGCGGCGGTGGTGGGTGGGGTGGCGGCGGCGATGGTTGTGGCAACGGTGGTTGTGGGTGGAGGTCTCCACCCAGACCCAGTCAGTTGTGTGTCAGTGTGGTGGTGGCCGCCCATGGCACCCCGCACCCGGACCCCACAGGGCAAGCTTGGGGTGCCAGCTGGATGGCTTGTGATGTGTGGTGGTGGTCATGGGCACGTGAGCAAGCAGCGAGCAGCGTGAATCACTTGCATCCCACGCCGTGCAGGGCAAGCGTTGTGACTGGGTTGCCATGTGGTGATGAGCAGCACATGTCCTGTGCTCCACACATACCCCATCCCGCAGGGCAAGCTGGGAGACTTTGTGATGCTGGACATGAGCAAACTGGAAGTCAAGCTGCTGAGGGAGCAGCAGCGCCTCATGGAGATTGAGCAGCAAGCACTCATGGCTCAGGTGCGCGGTGGCACCTGGCGTGCCTGGTGTGGTGGTCGTGCGAGCCCACAAACTGCAGCATGGACGTCCCACGAAGTGTCAGCATGCATGGATTTAGCACCCGTGTCCTTGAAAGGTGGTCACACGAGCCCGGAAATTGCAGCACTGCAGCACTGCAGCATGCATGGACTTGGTCCCAGCCGAGTACAGCTGAGCACGTACACACATATATGCACCTCACGTGTGCCTTGCAGTGGGCGGCGCCCACACGCGGCGTCAACATCTCCCGCGAAGTGCTCGAAGCGCGCCTCGGCCCCCCCACCGCCCCCGCCGCCACCTCCCGCTCCAACTCCATCGCGCCCAGCCGCCACGGCCGGGCCCCCGCCTCACAAAAGGGCGGCAACCACAACGGCGCCGCCAGCCGCTCGCACAGCATGCATAGCGTGCAGCACGACGCGTACGACGACGCGTCCACCTGGCAGGACAATGGCTACAGCGCAGATGACGCTGAGGGGTATAACAATGGCGGGGACGGGGAGTACCAGGAGGCGGATGGCGGCGGCTTCCATTTGGGTTCGAGCAGCGCCCCGGCGTCGCCGGGAGCGGGTGGGGAGGATCGGCTTCGGCAGCCGGCGAGGCCGGACATCATCAACAGTCGCAGCCGGCGGCTGGTCGAGCTGATCCAGCAGGGGCAGCTGCGGATGAAGCCGGTGGGGATGTATGGAGGCGCGGCGGGTGCGGGAGGCGGCGCGCTGTCGCCGGTCAAGTCGGAGCTGCCGTCCGCCGCGAGCATCGGAGGTGGCGGCGGCGGCGGAGGGTTGTACTCGCGGCCGTCGGTTTCGTTTGGGATTGGCCACGGGCAGCTGTCGTATGGCGTGTCGGATCCGGCGCTGTCTGCCGCGCCAAGCATGCTGCGGCACGCGGGGCGCGAGTCCAGCTCGGCGTTCGCATTCGCGCCGGACGAGCAGATGCTCCCGTCAGCGGTCGGGCCGTTCGCCTCGCAAATGCACCGGCAGCTGTCCATGAACAGCCTCAAGGTGAGTGAGTGGGCGCTGGCTGGCTGAGGGTGGGCTGAGGCGGGGACTCGCTGGGGACCGCTGGCTGGCAGGGGGTTCAGGAGGAGGACAGCTGCCAAGGAGGCATCAGGACAGCTGCCAAGGGGAAAGGAGGACAGCTGCCAAGGAGGCATCAGGACAGCTGCCAAGGGGAAAGGAGGACAGCTGCCAGGGGGGAAAGGAGGACAGCTGCCAAGGGGCAAAGGAGGACAGCTGCCAAGGGCAGATGGAGCCGCAGACTGGAACGGCAGCTTTCCGAAAGGACATGCTGTGCTGATCCGTGCTGTGCGGATCCGTGCTGTGCTGTGCTGTGCTGCAGGGATCCGCGCTGGCGGCGCAGGCCCTCATCACCCTGGAGCGGGCAGAGAGGCTGCTGCAGCGGGTGAGCCATCAGGCCTCCTCTAACTCTAACAACCTCGGCTTTGCTTTGGCCTGATCACCTGTATACGACTGGGCAGTCTGGACGCCCACTGGCCGCTGGCTGCTTGGCCGCATTGCTCCCCATTGGTTAAGGGTTAGGATGACCCATTGCTCCCCAGCTAATGTCCCTGGTGCACCTGGCGCGACGTACCTGACCCTGGCCCCGACAGTAACCTGTTCTGATCCTTACCACTAACCTGCTCTATCTAAACCTCAACACTGACCTGTTCTGACCCTTGACACTAACCTGCTCTGACCCTCAACACTAACTTGCTCTATCTGACTCTAACACTGACCTGCTCCTCACGTGCAGCTGCGTGAAGATGGGGTGGCGGACAGTCGGCCTAGCACCAGCCACGACGAGCTGGCTCTGTTCGAGCAGCACCTGCACCTCATCAAGCAATCGGCCAGCATGCTGGGCATGGGAGGTGAGGGCTTGGCATGTGGCTGGTGAGGGCTTGGCATGGCGGGTGACATTCCATCACCTCGATGGTCACCTGCCTTGCAGCTCATGCTGCTCCTCCTCATCTTCACCATCATTGCATGGGCGTGTGCATGACAGGTGTTCACGACAGGTGTCATGATGCTGCAGCCGTCACAAAAGACCTCGCCAGTAAGGCCATGCTGCTGCTGCTGCTGCTGCTGTTGATGCAGATGTGCGTAGGCCAGATGTGGGGAACCTGACACAGCATCCCGGCACCCAAGCAGATGTTCACACAGCCCTGCGCCGACTGCGCTCCGTGCCGTGTGCAGGGGCTGAGGCGAGCGTCCCGTCAGATGTTCACACAGCATCCAGGCACCCAAGCAGATGTTAACACAGCCAACTGCGCTCCATTCCGTGTGCAGGGGCTGAGGCGAGCGTCCCGTCCCAGGCCGAGTTGTCGCGGATAGAGTCCCAGCGCTACAAGCGCGTGCAGGCAAAGGTGCGCATGCATGCTAGGGGCGCATTCAAACGCTAGGGCATAGCCCTACATGCAGAGAGATTGCAGAAAGCTGCCCTTCAGGGGTGCCCCTTGAAAAGCGCAATCGCTCGGTTGATGACGTGTGTCCTTGTTTCACTGAGCCGTGGGCACACGAGGCTTACGTGGCGGTGACTACTGTATTGGCTGTTGCAATGATGATTGTAATCATCATTTGCATGGCGTTCACGACAGGTGCCATGATGCTGCAGCCGTCACAAAAAGATCTCGCCAGGCAGGCCTCGCCAAGCAAAGCTCACGCCAGTACCACGTCGCTTGTGAACGTGCACACGTGGAGGCTTGCGTGATGTGGCGGTGACTTTGGGCGTTGCTTGTGCGCGTGCAGATGTGGACCAAGAGTCTGGCGCAGGGCGGGATGCTCAAGTCGGTGCACACCATGTCTCGGCGGTCCAGCCACCGGTACGGCGTGGCTGGCCCACAGAGCCTGGCACTGGCGTTCGTGGCCGGTCTGCAGGATGGGGACGAGTTCAGCCTCGTCAGGGTGAGTGATGCGGGTGTGAGAGAAAGCCCGCTTGCACTGGGACAGCCATGTAGTGAGCACGACTAGCACGCAAAAGCAGCCGCACAGGCAGGGGTCGGAGGGGGGAGAACGGGAAAGAAATCAGGGGGAGAAGCAGCAGACTGCACACTGCCCCAAGTGAATGAATAGGTGTAGGCAGCGTGCTCTGCGAGTCGTTTCCTTCCAGCCGAGTGTGTGGCGCGTGCTGGTGTGCACGTCTGCAGGCGGCACGTCACCGGCTGGACATGATGCAGCGATTTGAGCGCATGCTCGAGTCGAGCGAGGAGCGGGAGGCGGGCAACCGCGAGGTGAGGGCTAGGGTTAGGGCTAGGGTTGAGGTTAGAGCGCATGCTGGAGTCGAGCGAGGACCGGCAGGCGGGCGACCGCGAGGTGAGAGGGCTAGGGTTAGGGCTAGGGTTGAGGTTAGAGCGCATGCTGGAGTCGAGCGAGGAGCGGGAGGCGGGCGACCGCGAGGTGAGGGCTAGGGTTATGACTGTGGTGCACACGTCGATGATCACCTTCCTATTTGGTGTGCATGACATAACGTGGTGGTGGTGCCTATGAAACATCGTGGTGGTGGTGCGCATGACACATCGCAACGTGGTGGTGTTACGCGCACAGGCCGAGTACCAGTTAGGCCTCATCCTGGCTGAACACATTTTCCAGGAGCTGCAGCAGCGCCTCCAAAACGCCACCGGGCTCAGCACCGCGAGCACGCTGCAGCGAGGCGCCGCCGGCGCCAGCGCGACGCTCGCGACCAGCAGCGCGTTCCCGACCACGCTCGAGGCGACGAAGGAGGAGGAGGAGGGGTCGGGAGCGCGAGGGGGCGCAGGGGCGGACGGGGATCGTGAGGGCGAGAAGGAGGAGGGCGAGGGGGAGGAGGGTGCCGAGGAGGGAGACGAGGTGGTGGGCGAGGGAGGACGGTTTGAGAATGAGGACAAGCTGATGCAGCTGCGCAAGGAGTTCGGGCCGCGCCTCGACAGTGAGTGCGTTTCGGCTTGGATCGGTGGCTTGACTTGAATTTAAGTTGTGAGGTGGTGGTGGTTGCCCCAAAGTCCCCCAACGTGAACCGTGCACACTGACCATGCACACTGAGTGCCATCGTGCTGTTGGTGCCCCGCAGTCCAGCTGCAGAACGGCCAGGTGGTGCACGTGCCCCAGACGCCCGATGGCGCCAAGTACAGGTGCGTCGTTTCGCCTCAACCCAAGCTCCACTCCCACGCCAATCTCTGGCGTGGCCCTGCACGCCACATCCCTCATGGGACCACGACGCTTCCTGCCCCTGCGCTGACCCTAGCTCCACCCCTACACCAACTCTAACCCTGCACGCCACGTCCTCCCGGGAGCGCACAACGCTTCCTGCCCCTGCGCTGACCCTAGCTCCAACCCTGACGCCAACCCTAGCCCTGCCCCCCTCATGCCCACGACGCTTCCTGCCCCTGCCCCGCCCATCCTCCCCCCCAAACACATTCCCCACATCCACCGCACCTCTTGCCTTCCCTGCTTGGCTCCTTGGCTGGGATCGCAACTATTGCTGCACTGATCAGGCTGTTCCACTGCCACCCCTGGAACTCGCCCGCCACTTGGCCTTAACCCTAGACCCAACCCTAACTCCATGATGATCACCCTGCACGTCCTTCTATCCCCTTCCCTGCAGCGGCGCATTCGGGCGCACGGGCGACTTCCGCAAGCGCGCCCGCCACCAACGCGCCGCCCTCATCTCCCACAACCCCGCCGCCTTCCAAGAGGAAGCCGCAGAGGTATTTGTTGTTGCATGCCTCAGCCGGGGCGGCTGTTCGGGTTAAAGCGGATGAAGTGAGAAGCGTTCATGCAAGTTTTGCTCAAGCATCGCGACCACGCATGCATTCTGACGCAACGTGTGCCACCGTGATGTGATCGTCCGCAGGTGGCCGAGGCAAACCACCGCGCCCTGGCTGAGAGGGCACACATCCGCTACGAGACTGCGAGGGTGGCGGTGGAGGAGCCGCGCCTGGTGCAGGAGTTCATGAAGGTGCGTAGGGTTTAGGGCTCAGGTCTTAGGTCAGGGTTCCACCATGCTCTGGCTGAGGGGGCGCACATCCCCTGAGTGCTGCGAGACATCTGATACGCCCGGTAGTGGGCTCCAGCCCCGCCGAGGCGCCCAAACAGATGTTAACATCGACACAGACACAGAGGAGCGCTTGCTCACATGTTTGCTCGCTTGACGACGCCATGGTGGCCCCGCCAAGGCGCCAAAACAGATGCAAATATCGACACAGACACACACACACGTGCGCGTTGCCGCAGGCAGTCAAGTATCTCCAAGCTGACCGGCCCTACTTCCTGCCGCCTGTCTACGCCAAGCAGGCGCTCAGGCGGCCCGCGCAGCAGGTAGGGCTAGGTTTAGGTTAGGGTTAGGGTTATGG
>QAXK01001113.1:0-33795 GCA_004335735.1 Chlorella sp. KRBP
GAGACATCTAATACGCCCAGTGGGTGGGCTCCGGCCCCGCCGCGGCGCCCAAACAGATGCAAACATCGACACGCACACACACACACACACGACAGGAGGCGGCCACAGGAGATGGTGGCTCAATAGAGGCTGCGCAAGCTGCTGGGATGTGTTCATAGCCGGTGCAGCCTTTGTCTGGGGCGGAGTCGCATGCGCGTACGTCCTGGGCGTGGGTGGGATGCTCACAGGACTGCCTGCGAGGGAAGCTTGCAGCTGAAGGCAGCATCACCAACAACAGCAACAACAACGGCAGGACTACAACAACAGCAAACAAGAAGATGGCCTGCAAGGGCGGCTTCTTGCCCGTACCGCACCTGTGAAGGCGGCGTAGGATGACACCAGCAGGTCCCAGTGCAGTGCCTCGCCTTCGACGTACGTTTGCCTGGATAGGCACAGGGCCTGAACCTGCATGTGAGCAGCACGCACACACAGCATGCACAACACACACACTGCAATGCAGGCGTTCTGCACTGCACCCCACGACACTGCCTTGCTTTGACGTGCGTCCAGAGGCGTGCCGGACAGAGCACTCACGAGCCTGGGCAGCTGTGTCAACGGACCAACACTTGCACGAAAGCACACGCCAGACCCTCACCGCTTCCGCATGGAGGTCAGGGCTCAGCCGGCTACCCGGCGCCATGCACAGCAGCCGCGCGAAGAAACCGCCACCACCACCTCGCCCGCTCCCAGACAGCATCTGCCCCGCCTCCTGCCTCCTCTCCGCACCAAACTGCACCCTCTGCGCACGCTCCAGCAGCCACACGTACTCGTGCCGCTGCAGCACCTCCCCTGGCCCCACCGCCACCACCGGCGCCCCAACCGCCCCAACTACCGCCCCGGCCGTCGTCACGCCTGATGACGCAATGGAAGGGCGATAGCTGGGAGGAAGCTGCAGCGACTCGGCCAGCTGTCGCTGGTCCAACTGCTCAAGCCGCTGCTGCCAACGCTGCTCCTCCAGGGCACGCTCCACCTGGCGGCTGCTGCGCTCCCACTCTTCCTTGGCCTGGGCCTCCTCCACCGCTGCTGACGCCGCCGCCGCCGCCGCCGCCGCAGCTGCAGCTGTGGTGCCAGGGCGGGTGTGGGGCTGGGCGTAAGGCGGCTGGCAAGTGCCTGGGGGCGATGCTGTCACTTGCTTGGTGGCTGGGAGTCCGCCCCCGCCCGCCTCTACTGCCACCGTGCTGGCAGGGACACCGCTGCGCGCAGTCCGTAGTGGTGCAGTGGCAGCGGCCAACGCTGCAGCAGCTCCAGCCTCAGCCTTGGCTGCAGCATGGCACGTGAGGGGCTGTGAAGGGTGGGTGAGGTCACCAGCAGTAGTGGGTAAGGAGAGTGCGGGTGCAGCCAGCCCCTCCTCAGCCGCCGTACGCAAACTCAGCTGCCCGTCCGCAGCTGTGCTGGCGCGCACTGGCGACAGGTAGCCACCCCTCGCAACCGCAGCCCACCCTTCCTGCCCCTGCTGCTGCTGCTGCTGCACCTGTTGCTGCTCGCCTGCCCACGCACCGCCCACGCCCTGCAGCAGCACCCCACCACCCATGCCGTCCCCATCACAAGCTCCCGTTGACGACACAGCCGCCGCTCCAGCAGCGCCGCAGGCAGGCGCTGACGCCGGCGCAGCCACCTGCCCCTGCCCACCAAACAGCGCCGCCCGGCCACGGGCCATGAGGCGGACCAGCATCTCCTGGCGCTGCTGCTGCTTCTGCTGCTGGTCCTCCACTGGTGCCCAGGAGGACGCTTCCATGCCCTCCGCTCCCTGTGGCCCCCTCGCCTCCACTGCTGCACCCGCACCGTCGGGGACGTCTGTCATGCCTGGTGCATCATGCACTCCTGCGCCTCCTCCACCTCCTCTGGCAGCCCATGTGTTCGTAGCCGCACGCCCTCTGGCAGCTGCGGCGGCGGCAGCCTGAAGAGTGGTGGTCATGCTGCCAATGCTGCTGCCACCGCCACACCCACTGCCGTCAGCTGCGGTTGTGGCGCTACGGACGTATGTGCTGGCGGCGGCGGTGGTGGTGGTGGTGCCGTTGCGCCCGGTTGCCGAGGCAGGTTGCAGCCGCAGCGTGGTCCCTGTGGTGTTGCCTGCCAGCCCCGTGGTGGGCTGAGAAAAGCTAAGTACCAGGTTGCCACCAGAGGTTGCAGACGGACCGCCTAGGAGCCCAGTCCACCTGTGGGGTGGCGGGGAGGTGGCGGGGTTGGCGCTCATCACAGCATGGCCTGAGGGGGCCGACTGGTGCGTGGTATTGTTGTTGTTGTTGCTGCTGTTGCTTGCTGCTTGAGGAGCAACGCCCTGCAACGCACTGGCCGTGGTGGCCGTGGTGGTGGCGGTTGTGGGTGGCGGGGCAGCGGTGGCGATGCTAGCGGTGGCGGTGAGGGCAGCAGTGATGAACGCTGACGGCAGCGTGCTGCTGCTGCCCACGTGGTGCCTTGAGGCGGCGCGGGCTGGGAAGCTGCCTGGAAGCCAGGCGGGCGATGCATCAGACGCCGCGTCGTGCTGCAGGGGCAGGTGCTGGTGGCGTGGGTGCTGGGTGGCGCTGGTAGCGGCGGTGGTGTGTGGTCCTGTGGCGCTGGCGCTGGCGTGGGCGTAGGCGAGGCTGGTGGGTCCGCTACCGGCGGCGGTGGAGTCCCCTTGGACGAAGAGGGCGAAGGAGGCGAGGGCGCTGTCGCCGGATTGCTGCTCGCGGGACGCGGCGCGGAGCAGCTGCATGGACGGCAGCTCCTGTGGGCAGAGGTGGACAGGCCAACAGCTGTTGCGTCGTTCAAGGTGGGCGCAACGCAGCGGCCAAGGCGCACAGGTACGAGCTAGGGTGCAACCTGAGCTGACTTGGAATGGAGTGCTGGTGTAGAATAAAAGCAGGGCTGGCAGCGAAACTTTCTGCAAGAGGTGACACACTGGTGGAGTGTGTTTCTGCGCTCACAATGGAGGCGTGCAGCAAGGTGGCGGCCGAGTCCCGGCAATGGTGGATGTGACACAGATACAGAAGATCATTCTAAGATATACACGACATCGCTCACCATGGAGGCGTGCAGCAAGGTAGCGGCAGAGCCCTGGCGCTGCCTGCTCCCCACCGCGCCGTGGAGCGGGCCGGCGGGTGGCGGCGGCGGCGCGAGCACTTGTTGCTGCTGCTGCAGGTGCAGTTGGTACGGGTGCAGGTGCAGCTGCTGCGCGGCGCGCACCGAGGGCGCGGGTGGAGGCACGGGCAACGCCACCTGCACACACACAAAGCACCACGGTACGCCCGGCTCTGATGTCGCCTGGCCCCAGCCTTCGGCCACGCAGGGCGAAATGGTGCGCTCCCTTGTGCCTGTAGAGACACACGATGCATGAGGCACCGGAGAGTGGCCGCCTGATATACTCATTAAAAGAGGCAGCAGAAGACGGCGTAGAGTGGCATTCACCTTGCCATCACAGTGGTCAGCCGGGCTGTGTCCGGCCTGGCTGGCCTGGTAGCCTGGCCAGGCCACACCAGCCATGGGTGCGGTAAAGGTGACGGTGCGCTCCTCCCACACCTGGGTCGCCTGCGCGCAGGCAGCACGCCGACGGGCCGCATCACCTCATACGACTTAGCCACGATCGTCACCATGCTCGTTGCTCACAGCTGTGCGCTGCCATGCACGCGCCGGCACACGGCAATGCCGCCAATGCTGCCGAGCCTGCTGCCTTCAGCGCCCAATGCCCGCTCAAGAAGCCAGGTCACCTTTGCAGGTGAGCAGCTGGCAGGTCCGGACCACATGGCGCGAGACGCTGGCGCAGAGCTGCCGCACGCCGCCCCGCCCGTCGTCAGGATGTGGCCCGACACGGCACGTGATGCCACGTCGCTCCGCCCACCCAGCCCTGCCTCCTGCGCCCCGAGCATGCCGCCTCCACTCATCCCCGCACCATGTGCTATGAATGCACTGCTGCTGCTGCCCCCACAGCCACCAAGCGCACCCAGCTGCACGCTCCCGCCCAGGGCGGCCGTGGGCGGTGCCGATGACGTGCCCTGGGGGGCACTGCGCCCCACTGCTGTGGCCGTGGCAGAGGTCAACCAAGCAGTGTTGGCAGCGGCAGGGCCAGCAGTGCTGCTAGTGGCAAAGCCAGCAGTGGTGGTAGTGGCAGGCGGGAATGTGCTGCTTGTGCCGGCGGCGACCCAATCATGTGAGCTGTGGTGCTGCTGCTGCATCTGGAGCACCTGGATAGCAGCATGGCCACCTGCGTGCGGCGCCAAGGCCTGCAGCCCCACTGCAGACTCCACGGCCGGATGCGGCACCATCGCCCCACCAGCAGCAGCAGCACCAGCACCAGCAGCAGCAGTGTTGCTGTGCCAGGTGAGTCCACCTCCCACCTTGACCTCGTGTGCCGCTGCGTCACCCACGCCTGCCGGAGCAGCAGCGCTGCGGCACCCACAGCCGCCACAGGCTGGCCCCGTCACACCAACGCCACTGCCTGCACCAAACTGCGGTCCCGCCTCCTGCCCTTCCTCCTCCTCCTGCTCGCCTTGCTGCTGCTGCACCACCCCCTGCTGCTGCTGCACCAACCCCACCTGCTGCTGCTGCTCCGCCTCCTCGGTCGTGGGCATGACCCACCTTTGCTGCAGCGGCGCCGCCCCCTCCCCCACCATGGACGGCGTCACCACCGTGCTCTTGCTGCTGCTGGCCGTCACCTCGTGCGTGTACACCGTCCCCGACGACCGAGCCAGCTCGCTACCCTGCCGCCCGCTGCCCACCGCACTCCCAGACCTGTCCTTCCCACCAGACGCCCCCGGCGTGAGCAACGCGGCATGCTGCGCCATCAACCAGGCGTCCACGTGCCTGTACAGGCTCTGTTGCGAGGAACCCGTCACGCCCGTGGTGACGGTGCCGCTGGCCGGGCCACCGCTAGAGTTGAGCGCCAGCGTGATCAGGTGCCGTGGCTCAAGCATGCGCGCCCGCTCGGCCAGCAGCACGTCCAGCACCTCGTCCACACGGCCGCTGCTGCTGCTGCTGCCGCCGTCCCCGCTGCGCAGGCTGTCGTGCTGACGCAGCACGGCGCGGCTCAGCGCCTGCGACAGGGAGCTTGCGCCAGTGGCGGGCCGCCCGCCACCGGCGGCCAGCGTCTCGAGCTGCTCAGACGTGAGCACGTCCACCACCAGGTCGCCCAACCCTAGCTCAGTCACCAGCACCGCATGCTCCTGCTGCTGCTGCTGATGTTGCTGCTGCGTGCCCACGGACGCTCTTGTGGTGCCTTGCTCCAGAACCAGAGCGGCAAACTCGTGAGGTGCCATGGCGGTCACCGGAGGGCCATCGTCCAGGTGGCCACTGGCGCAATAGCCGGAGTGGCCATGACCGTGGTGGAGGCGCCCATGTGAGCGGTTGGCGGACAGCATGATGGATATCTCAGGAACGTGCTGGCGAGGTGCTGAGCGGCGGTTGCGGTTGTCGCCGTGCGCTGCAAGGACGTAGCTGAGGCCACACGGACTAAAAGGCTGCAGGCTCAGCTGTGGCTGCTGCACACGACTGCACAAACTGCCCGCCACCCGGTGGAGCCGGCCACCTGGCGGTTGACGGAGTGCACACGCAGACGCGTGTCAGAGCCAGGGCTGGCAGCTGCAGCACCAGGCACAGAATGCAGAGCTCTTGCAGCTGTCCTGCTGCACGCGATGCGCCCTGCTCTCCGCACGAAGCGTCGTGTGCGCTGGCCAGTTGCCACTGGCTGCACGCGCCAATGGTGCAGAGCGAGCATCGCTATCCAGCGTCAAACTGCACGCACGATTGGCCTCCCGCACCTGTGGAGCGCCTACTGGGCGCGAGAAGTTGTCGAGGACTCCCGCACGCCCTCGGAACGCGCCAGCCGCTGCGCCCCGACTAACAGACCGTCAGGGTAGAGATCTGTTGAGCGTCTGAGCGGATGCTCGCCTCAAGATGCGTGCTGGGGAGCCAAGGGAGCTGCAGAATCGGCCCATTGGCTGCAATCAGCTGCCATGGTGGTGCATGCTCTCCATCGCCATGCATCCCTGCCTTCTGCTTGCTGCCCACCGTTCCCTTCCCTCGCCCAAGCCAAGCCCCTGAAAACGGTTCGTGACGCAGAGCAGGCAGGCGAGCGCGTGTGGGGGCAATCGCAATCGCTTGTGGCGCCGCGGAGCAGGAGGCGGAGGCTTGCGCGGCCTCCTGTGCGCAATGGCGGACGCCGTCGCCGCGCCGCTCCTGACCTCGCTCCCATCGGACCTGCTCGTGTCGGTGCTGACGCGCACGGGGCTGAACGGCCTGCACGACCTCGCATCGGCGGCGCTGACGTGCCGTCGGCTCCGGGACCTGGTCGTCCACGACCAGCACGGCCTCTGGAGCGTCCTCTGCCTGCAGACCTGGGGCAAGCTCACGCAGCCGGGCGCCTGGATCGCCACGGCCACGCGCGTGCACGGCGTCGACGCGGCGCTCCACTGCAGCTGCGCTGGCGCACTCGACTACGCTCCCACAAGCTTCAGGTGCACGCCAGCCACGGGGCTCGCAAGCAGCAGCAGAGCGCGCAGGCAGCGATGGCGCGGCACACTCGCTCAGCAGGCAGCCAATGGCGCTGCTGCGCAGACGCTGGCGAGCGCCAGTGTGCACTCTGGAAGACGACCTGGTCGTGGCCGTGGCCGATGGCAAGCTCGTGCAAGCAGAGCAGGCTCTTGTGCTTGGCTGTATGTGGACTGCTGCTGTGCAGGGCGCTCTACCGGCTGCTGTCCAGCTCGCAGCAGCTCGTGGGATACTGGCGCGGCGTGGGCGACGCACCCCGCGGCTCGCTCTTCAAGCTCTCGTGGGGCAAGGACTGCCTGCAGCTGGAGCAGCTGCAGTGCAGCGACCAGGGCGACGTGCTGCGCATGTGCGTTGCACCGCAGCTGCGCTTCCGCCCAGCCTGGTGTCATGTGCAGCCTGCGCGAGGCACCTGGCACGCGGCACTCCCAGCCTGTGCAGTGCTCATGCGTTGCCTGCTCACAGGGCGCCCCTGCTGAAGCTAGGCCCCGGCTATCCCCTAAACGTGGCCGACCTGGTGGGAGACACGCACCTGGTGGTGCGGCAGTTCCGTGGGGAGCCCCGGCAACCCTGTGCAGCCGCCGCCGCCGCCGCCGCTGTTTCGGGCGCGGGTGGAGTGGCGCTGCAGCACGAGCAGGAGCGGCTCAGCCGGCGCGTCAGCCACCTTGCCGACTCTGCCTCCATGCTCTTGGCGCACCGCCAGCAGCAGCAGCAGCAACGCCAGCAGCAAGCGGGCGCGTCTGGCGCATCTCCTCAGCAGGCGGTGGCGGTGTTCTTGCGGGAGGACGCGCACCCCTCCCACGCCATGCGCAGCGTGGAGGAGGTCCTGGCCAGGGCGCCAGCACGGCGCGGCCCCGTCATCACGCCCGCTGCGGTACCAGCAGCAAGTGCGACGCAGCCAGCAACAGCACCAGCTGCGGCAAGGCGCGCGTCAGGCGACGGCAGCGGCAGTGGCCCATCAGGCGCATCCTCCTCTCCGCCTGCATCCTCATCACAGCCGCTCCCCTCCCCTGCAGCCTCCCAGCCCGCACCGCACCGCAGCAGCAGCCAGCGGCCCCCTGCAGGCAGTTCACCGCCCCACAGCCGCACAGGCACCTCACAGCGAGGCGCTGGCAAGTCTCCGGTGGCAGCGGCAGCAGCAGCGGAGGCGGGGCCCTCCAGCCGCACCAGCGTGCCGCCCGTTGCTGCTGCTGGCAGCGTGGCCATGATGTCGTCCTCATTCAACGAGGAGCTGCTCAAGTACATGGCAGGGCAGGTGGCACCTCCCAGGGGCAGCCAGAGGCGTCGGCAGCAGCGCCAGGCCTCGCATCACTCGACCTCGTCCGCCTCCAGTGGGCTGGGAGGGGAGGCGGACGAGCCTGCTGCTGGGCCGCTGGGAGGAGACGCGCCTGGAGGGGAGCCTTCATCGTCCCTGGGAGCGGTACAGCCGCTCGCACGGAGTTCGGCACCTGCCAGTGGCAGTGGCGGGAGTGCTGATGCCAGCAGGGTGGCGGCAGAGGCTCCGTTTCTGTCATCCACCACGCACAGTGGTGGTGCGGGTGGCCGGGCTGGTGAAGCAATAGCTGTCAGCAGCGCAAGCGATGACGCCGCGACGGGAGCAGGTGTGGGAGCAACAACCACGGCGCAGCAGGGAGCCAGCAGCAGCGCAACAGCGGCGGCGGCGGCAGCAGGGCCCTTGCTGTCCTCCGCCCAGCCGCGAGACTCGTCCGAAGCGTCGGCCTGGCAGCGGCAGTCCCCATCGCAAGCTGCAGGTGCCGCTGCTAGCGCTAGGGCCACAGGGGCGTCCGGTTCAGGGCCCTCGGCCGCTGCTGCCAGTACCACTCCCCCGCCCGCGGCAACAGGCCCTGGGTTCGATGGCCTTGGTGTGGATGTGGAGAGCCTGCACAGCCTGGCGCCGTCCCCAGGTGGCCACACGCACCTCAGCGCTGCGGCGGCGGCAGCAGCTCTGGACAAGACGGCGGCAGCAGCAGCGGTGGCAGCGCAGGCGGCGATTGCGAGCAGGAGCACTGCGGCAGCCGGGGCGGGAGCGGGTGGCAGCATTAGTGGCGGTGCGGCAGGGGGGGCAGGGAGCAGCGGCAGCGGGGCGCACTTGGGCACTGTGGCGGTGCAGGCACCCACGCCGCAGCAGCGGAGCGGTGCGGGTGCAGCGCGTGCGTCGCCGAGTGCGTCCCCTGCTGCGGTGACGGTGGGCTTGGGCGATGGCCCGGGGCGGGTGGGCGAGGTGCAGCGGGTGGGGGCGGTGGTGGGCGGGGGAGCGGGGGCGGTGGCGCTGGTGCCTGTTGGGCCGGCTGTGCAGACGCACCACTTTTTGCGCATGCAGCCGTCGGTGCCCACGCGCGCGCACCCGCTGGCGGGCCTGTGGAAAGGTGCGGTTGATGCAACACGCAAGTGTTTTTTAGGGGCACGAACAGGGCACGTGCTGTGAGAGTGGGCTGCTGTGGGAAGGATCGTGCAGGGCGCCTTAAGCATGAGAAGCCGTGCCTGCTGCGCCACGCATGCGTCCGTCACGTGTGGCCGCAGGTGTGTACGGCCCCCATGGGCTTGAGATCATCAGCGTGGCTTACGACTTTTCCGGCCCTCAGGCGCGCGTCACGTCGTGGAAGGTGACGGGCGACCACAACGTGCCGTCGGGCCAGGACACGTGGTGGGCCTCAGCGGCCCCCCTGCCCCTGCCCTGGTCGGAGCACGAGCTGCACCTGCAGGAGGCACGACTCTGGTGAGGCATGCGCATGCGCATGCAGGTCCCTCAAGTCGCTCAGGGGCTTGCGCCTGCACGTTGCTGGGCTGTGCCAGATGCTAAGCTCCACCGGCTGGTGTACTGTGTGGCAGGCAGCGTAATGTGACGGTGATGTGGCGGCGTCCGTGGCGTGGTGTTCCGCAGGCTGTCTGACCTGGCGCCAGCACAGCCCGTATGGCTGGGAGGGCCTGGAGGCGGTGCGGGAGGGGGCGCGGTGCAGCCGCCTGGGGCGGGCACGGGCGCTCCTGCAGAGATGAGGCCACAGCTGCCCAGGGTGAGCGAGAGAACGACGGGGGAAGAGACTGCTTGCGGATTTGCGCTTGCGGGTTGAGCAGGAATGCGTTGGAACGTGGCACTGACGGGGTTGTGGGTGTTGTGGTGACGGCTGTGCTGTGCTGTGCGCTGATGCAGATCATGTCGAGCCATGTGGGGTGTGGGCGCATTGCTGGGCACAACTTCTCCAACCCACAGGTGAGCGATGCTCTTCGCCAACGGCCCAACGCACCCAACCAAACGCACAGGCAGGTCGCCTTTGGTCATGAGTGTGTAGCCGGCCACACCCCGGCTGCAGGCGCTGATGTAAAGCTGCGTCACTCCCTATGCGTTGATCGTGCGCAGTGGGTGCCTGGGCGGCTGTGGGTGTACGGTATGAGCAGTCCTCTGCATGCTGACTGGCCCTCTGTGTGTGACGCGTGTGCCTGCGCGCAGTGGGTGCCTGGGCGGTTGTGGGTGTACGAGGGCGGCAACATTGCCTTCATCTACATGTGGCCCGGCAGTGAGGAGGAGCCCATGTTCATGGTGGACTACACGCGCGTGCCGTGAGGAGGAAGGGGGCCACCTGCACACATGTGTGCCTTGAGCTGTTGATGGTGGACTACACTCACGCGGGGGCCGTGAGGAGAAGGAGGAGCAGGCTGACACTCCCTTGATAGTAGTGGTGGTGTGCACGTGCGCGCCTTGAGGAGGAGCAGGCTGGGAACGCCATGGTGGACTACACACGAGTGCCGTGAGAGGGGTGCCCTGAGCAGGACAAGGAGGGGGCTGTGAGCACCTACACACATTGTGAGCCTTGCAGAGGGTGGGAGGGAGGGGGTGGGGGAACACCGTGGTGGACTGCACGCGCGTGCCGTGAGAAGCTGGCAGCTGGAAGCACCTTGGTAGTGTAGCACACTGTGTAGCACACTGTTGCACGTCTGGAGTCGCTGTGCAGCGAGCCGCATGTGCATGCATGGATGCGTCTAGGCGCGTGCGTGCCCGCAAATGGAATGGCACACTGAGCCAAGGGTCCTGGTAGCCTGGTGGGTGGTGCGCGCAAGGAACGGCAGGCTGTGCGTCACTAGGTGCAGGTGATGGTGCTATGCATGTGGCTAGTGGCATGGGGTAATGGAGCCCTGACTAGGTGTGCGATGCGATGTGCTGCCAGTCATTGATGCGCGGCAGGAGCGTGTTAGCATCAACGTCTAGTGTCGTCAACGTCAAGGCTGTGGCCCAGGCCAGTCACCAGTGTTTGTGCCGGGCTGGCTGAAGCTGCATGACGCCGCGACCTCTTTTTCCCTCCCTCTCCCTTCTCCCTTCTCCCTTATCCTTTCTCCTGCGCCTTGCCTCCCTCTTGCTCCTCTTTCCTCTTGCGTGCTGTGCAGCATTGTGCTCTAGTCAATGAGTGCAGGCAGCCTAGGAACTCTTTTCCCCGTGTGCCCCTATTCTTTGGTTTCGTGCGCCCGCTAGCGCTTTGCAGCAGCTCATTTGTCCGCAGTGGCCCTGCGCCGTGGTGGTGTTGCCTTGCCTAGGCAGCCACCAAGTGGGCCCTGTCCACCCACCCACTCCATCCCACTGAAGCGCGGAGTAACAGTGTGTGCATCCTGGTGTGTGCATCCTAGCACTGACCTCATGTGGGACAGGCTCCTGACCTGTATCCGATCCTGTACCCATCTGTGGACGCCACCGCCTGACGACGCAGGTCTGTGCCGTCGCGTAAACACCCGCGTTGGAGTGTGATTGTGAGGACGTGCAGCGCGCCTCCACGCCTGAGCGACTGAACCCACATGTTTGGTCAAAGGCGCCTGTTTGACGCTGCAAAAGCACGACACGGCTGGGTCTTCATACCACAGAGGGGACTGTAGCTCCCAGGACGGTGGAGGGCGCCTTGCCAACGTCCCGCTGTCCACGTGTGCGCGGCGCTGGTGCTGCTGCTTTGCTTGCGGCGGTGGCGGGTGCTGTATAGATCTCGTGAGTTCACCCGCCCCGCAGCCGCTGCTTCTCTCCTTGCCTTCTTGTTGTGCTCCCTTGCTGTCATCACCTCAACTTGATGTGCCTGCCTGCAACAAACGACTTGTCAATGGGATCGGGAACGACGAACTTGCAGAAAGGTGGTCAGGCGCGAGTGCGCGCTAGGCACGCACAGCAGCATGCAGCAACATCACCAAGCAAGAGAGTACGTACAACACGGAACGCTCGATACAACACCGCTCCTCCCCACCACACACATGAGACGTCAACAGCCATCGTGCAGGTGAGCCACATCGCACACCAAGCCGGCACACGTGAGCCCTCACGCTCGCCCACGCGCCCGTGCACCCTCATGAGTCCTCATGAGTTGGACGTGTAGTCGCCGCGGTCGTGCTCCAGCAAACTGCACGGCCACGTTTGACAACGCACAAACCTCACGTCAAGGACGAGTAAACAACAGCTCTGGAGCGTGCTCCCCATCTCGTCCCAGACCCCCGTCCGTCACTCGCCTGCGTGAGTGCTTGACGATGGCGCGCCCGACGGCGTTGATCCAGTCCTCCTTCTCCTGCGCACAGTAGCAGCACAGGTAGCGCTGTGCAACAGCCGGCACAACAACCACACCGCAACCAATGCACACCCCAAAACCTCCCCGGGCCTGGGCCCGCTGGCAGCCCAGCCCACACCAACCTGACCCGCTGACTTAAGGAGAGGCACACACCTTCTCCGTGTCTGCGATGAAGAACATGCTCTCTGTCTGCGTGGCGATCTCAAACGCAAACGGCTTGTTGATGGTGTCCTCGGCGCCCTTGATGGACAGGCACTTGTTCACCTGCACGCCACGGTGAGTGTGATGGTAGGCGGGAGTAGAGGCTGGCTGCTCCGCAGGAAGAGCTGCTCACGCTGCGCAGGTGCGCCCGCCCGCCTGCTCACGCACGTCAATGACTCCTCGCGGCACCGCCTCCGCCGTGACTGCCTCATTCAAGAACCAGAAGATCTTGCCCTGCTTGAGCACGAACCACCTGCGCAGTCGGCGTGCACGCAGAGTCGGTGGTGCCTCGGCCCGCAACCGGCCCCTCCCACCCCCCAAACGTGCCCAGCCGCGCATGGCATTGCTGATGCTGCTGCTGCAGCCCACCCTGGCTCGCTCTGCCAAGCTTGCTGCTTGCTGCAGGGGCGTGGCGCACACCTTCTCCGCCAGGTCTTGATGAAGTCTCCTGGCAGCGCGAAGAGCAAAGCAACGGTGGCAGCAGTGGGCCACGCGCAATGCGGGCTGCGGCGTGTGGCCTGTGAGGCGCTGCAGGTGGCGCGAAGAGGAGCGCGAGAGTCGCGCACCTTGCTTCATCAGCCACCCGGACCTGTCTGGCGCGTTCCAGAACTCCACGCCCCCATACTGATCTGTGCTGCCCTTGCCCCAGCCGCTGAACCACGCGGCCATTCGTTCGAGCTCGACCGAGCAACGAGGGCTTCCGCGCAGCTGCCGACGATTATGCCGCTTAGGATACGCGACTGTGAAGGGTGGCGGTGGACGGTGGCTGGAATCCGCTGCTCCTGCGCTTGCTCTTGCTCAGCCCCTGCAAACGCAAACCCTGTACATGCGGGAGAAGAGAGAAAAAAGAGCAAGAGCACGCGCGATTGCCCTACGTTCCCTTCCCTAAGGCTTCCTGCGGCCTGGTGCGCCCTCCTCACAGTCCCGTCGGCTCCCACCTGACGGTCAACGCGTTCGGGCGGTCAAGATGAGCAGCTGAACGCACCATCACAATCACTGGCAGCCAAAACGACCAGCATCCCATCGCGAGGAGCTCCTGAGGCGTCTGGGGCGCTGGGAATGCCACCAGGCGCCGCACGGAGGCGAGGAGTCCTGCTGGTGCTCCTCCTCCTGGTGCTGCGGCCCGAGAGCGTTCCAATGGCTGCAGCCATTGGCCGATTCATCGCCTCGGGATGGTGAGCTCGATGCGTGCACGAGTTCGCGAAGGCGGGCCCAGCTTGCACGACATCACGCAAGCTTGCAGGTCCGAACACGGCAAAATCCCGCAGGAAAGTCAACGCGCCGCACGGCCAGGAGCACGGGCCAGCGGGCCAGCAGCCAAGCACCACGAGTGGCGCCTCTGTGGAGTCCCACGCTGCAATTCCACCCGAGGTACGCGCCATCACCGGCGGCCCAGGCGTGCTCCCCGCCAATCAAGCAGGAATCAGGACCCACCGCGTGCACCTTGACACCTGCTGATGCCCCCAGCAGGTGCTGGACCTGTGGTGGGAGGACTGGAAGCGCACATGGGAGCGGCAGTACGCCACGCCCACCTTTGAGGCAGCGGCCAGGCAACGCTTCCGCGCCAGCATGCACGAGGTGCTCGCGCACAACAGCAGGCGCGCTGCTGGACAGCAACAAGGGCACTGGCTCACAGGCAACCAGTGAGTGCGCGCCTGCGTGTGCGTGGCATCCCCAAAGTGGCGAAGCCGTGATGGGCGTTGTGTGCACTTGCTCCCCTTCTTCCCAGGTTCTCGGACCTGGCCTGGAGCGAGTTCGCCGCACGCTACACCGGCCTGCGCCCCTCCCAGGCCATGAGGGACAGCATAGGAAAGCAGCGCCTCCAACGGCAACACACCACCAACGCCTCCTCTAGCCACTCTCCCTCTACCCACCACCACCAGCTGCCTCCCCTGCACCGGGAACTCCAACAGCAGCAGCACCAAGCGGTGGACTGGAGGAGCAGCGACAAGGTGACCCCGCCCCGCACGCAGGGCGGCTGCGGCGTGTGCTGGGCCATGGTGGCCGCAGCCGCCCTTGAGTCCATGGTGCTCATCACGCAGGGGCTCACTGCCACGGCCACGGGCCTGGCGCTGTCGGAGCAGCAGCTGGTGTCGTGCGTCAACGCGGCCACGGGCTTCCCGCACACCAACGGATGCGCCGGGGGCGCACCGGACGACCCATTCATGTGCGTGTGGGCTGTGTGTGTGTGTGTCACTATTTGCACCTGAACACTATTTGCGCCTCGGCAGGGCCGGAGCCCAACCACCGGGCGTATCGGATGTCATGTGTGTGCCCAGGCTGCAAGCATCGCGTGGCTGTGGCCACCTGCCATTGCCGCCCACTGCGGTTGCTGTGTGCAACCCAGTGGTGCCCCCAAGGTGCGCCAAGGCCATGCTGCCTGCGTGTCGTGTGCGGTCCTGCCGGCAGGTACGCGCGCCGTTACGGCCTGGCCACCCGTCAGGCCTACGGCCCCTACCTGGACGGTCAGCCCGCCCCCTGCTACCCCTACCTGCTCACCTCGGCCCTGGCGGCTGGGCAGGCCATCATGGTGGGCGGCCGGGAGTCTGGGTATCACAGCGTGGCACCCGGCGAGCAGGCACTCATGAGGGCGGTGGACCTGCAGCCGGTGGCCGTGGTGTTTGAGGCCAAGCCCTCGTTGAGGTCTTACGGGGGCGGGGTCTACTCGCCGGAGGACTGTGAGGGCACGGACGCAGCAATCAACCACGCCCTGGTGAGCGCTGGTGGAGTGCTGGGCAGGCTGGTGTGAGTGCAGCAGTGCGGCTTGCCTGACTTTCCACCTCTCACGCACGCCGTTGCTTGTTGGCTGCTGACCTTCCTCGGACTCTGCAGCTGGTGGTGGGTTACCAGTTCACTGGGTCGCCCACCGACGACTGGTGGCTGGTCAAGAACAGCTGGGGACCATCATGGTGCGTGTGGTTCCTTGCCTGCTTAAGCAATCTCTTGCCCTGGGCTAGAGTTGCTCTGATAACCAGTGTAAGCTTGAAGACTTCTGGTGACATGACACTGTGGCGCAGGGGAGAGGGCGGGTACGCGCGCATCCGCATGGACCACGGCACCGTGAGCCGCTTCGGCCCCAACGGTGCCTGCGGCATCCTCACATACGCCATCGCTCCCACCATGCAGCTGGAGGCCACGCTGCGCTTTGCGCCACCACCCGCCATCGCCTCACCCTCCCCGCCCCTCCCGCCCTCCCCCCTTCCGCCAGCACCTTCCCCACCTGCACCCTCCCCACCGTCCCCACGGCCCTCACCGGTGCCCTCCCCGCCTTCACCGACCGCCCAGCAGAATAGCAGCAGCAACGACAGCCCTGACAACACGCAGCCAGAGACATTCCCAGGTGCCACGGCCACAGTGCCTGCTCAGGCGCCATCCCAAGACCAGCAGCCCACCAGCAGCTCCACGCTCTACACAGCTCAGATGTCTGTGTCCCTCACCGGCCTCAACGCATCGCAGCTCACTGACCAGACCACCCTCAGCGCGCTGCAAGGCGATGTGTGTAATGAGGCGCTGGCCTTCACAGCCGCCGACCAGTGCGCCGTCACCTCCTCCTCCTCGTCCTCCTCGTCCTCGTCCTCCTCGTCCTCGTCCTCCTCCTCCTCCTCCACCACCACCTCTCCAGCAGTGAGCCAGCAGCGCCTGGTGCTGGTGCTGGACGTGAGCGTGCGGGGTGACGCTCAGGCGGCCTCACTGCTGGATCAGGCAGTGGGTCAGCTGGTCAGCGCACCCATGGACGCTATGCAGCAGGTGGCGGAGCTGTACCACATCAGCAGCATCACGGTGAGTCGTCAAGCGCTTTGTGCATCTCCCTGTCTTGACGTGCTGTGACGCAAGTAGAGCGTGCGAGCCAGGCACAGCAAGCAAGCCCCCATCGTGCCCTGCTGCCAGCAGGTGAACGCCACCGCTCCAGCAACTGCCAAGCAGAGCAGCAGCAGCAGCAGCAGTCTGCAGCAAGGCGCAGCGCCCGCCGCCCCGCCCCAGCCATCGCTAGTCACTGGCGTGACAACCTCAGGCTCATCAGAGTCAGGGTCGGGAGTACCGATAGGAGCCATCGTGGCAGCAGTGGTGGCGTACGTCGTGGGCATGGCACTGATGCTGGCGGCAGCGGTGTGGCTGGCAAGGACCCGGGCGGGTGCCAAGGGCACCACTCGCGTGCTGCCAGACTCCCCACCAGCGGCGCACTACACCATCAGCACCACCCCCGCAGCCGCCATGTACCAGGGGATGCCCCCGGGAGGCAGCTACCTCTACTATGGCAGTGGTCCTGCTGCACAGTGGGGGCCAGAGCAGCAGCAGCTTGGCATGGGTAGCAGTGCCCAGCAGTGGGGCCATGCTGCTCCCGCGCAGTTGCGGGAACCTGTGTGGTGGTCGTGGCCTGACGAGGCGCCGCATGGGGAGGCGGAAGGCAGTGCCAATGCAGCGCCGGCGTTTGGCGTGCCTGTGCGGTGGCAGGACACGCCTGGCGCGCAGCTGGGGTATGGCAGCGTGACGGCAGACGTGCACGTGTGCGTGGACGAGTCAGGGAGGCTGGTCCAACGCAGCGCAGGCGATGCAGTACCGCCTGATGTGCCTGTTGTACGGTGACGCGGTGCGCACCTGCAAGCAGCTCCTGCTAGAAAAGGCAATGTCCAGCATCATGTGCAGGCGCGCGCAAGCTTGGCGAAAAGCTCAGCCGGCGGCTGCGACGAGTGCGATTGTCCCGCGCGACATCTCGCAGTCGGGGCTGCACGCGCAAAGCGAGATTCACGAGCGCATTTGCAGCGCATTTGCACGAGAGGTGCAATGCGCTGTACCCGAGCGCCGGAGACCTCTTCTCCCGCTCTGTGCTCACGATGGGGCTTGAGGTCACGCAAGAGGAGAGCAGAATTCCACCAATAATATTATGGCGCGGCTACGCATCACCGCAGCAGTGGCCCTGCTGCCACTGCTGCTCCAGCTGGCACACGCCGCAAGCAGCCTGCTCAGCGACCACGAGTCCGTGCGCTTGGTGCTGCAGGAGGCGCAGCACGTGGCCGCATACGTGCAGCGGCAGAGACGCGAGTTGCACCGCATCCCTGAGCTCAAGTTCCAGGTGCGGCACTGCACCACGCGTGGCCAACCGAGATGCGTGCGCAGCCGTAAGGATCTGATCCACACCTTGCGCCACGGTGTGCGCCACGGTGTGCGCAGGAGGAGCTGACATCGCAGCATCTACGCCACGAGCTTCAGCTGCTGGACATTCCCTACACGTGGCCGGTGGCGGGCACGGGCATCGTGGCGCGCATCGGTGCGCCCTCCGCCTTCTCCTCCCTTGATTGGGCAGTCCGCCCTGGGCACTGAGAGATGGTTTGTGGCGCGTGCAGGCAGCGGCAAGGGCCCCGTGGTGGCGCTGCGGGCTGACATGGACGCGCTGCCCATCCTGGAGCCCACAGACCTGCAGCCAGCGCTGGAGGGCTGGGGCAGCCTGCACGAGGGGCGCATGCACGCCTGCGGACACGACGTGCACATGGCCATGCTGCTGGGGGCGGCCAGGTGAGCGCTGCTTCGCACATCAAAGACTCCAGCTTGTCTTGGGTGCAACAGGGTGACCAGGCGCTGCCATGCATTAGTGCATGATGTACTCACTTTGCTGAGCCAGTTCATCGCACCGGCGCAGGACCTTGCTCTTGCCGTGCGTGACGTCCCCGCCCCCCACCTGTCTGTCCCTTACCTCCTCCTGCAGGATCCTCAAGGCGCAGGAGCCTTTGCTGCAGGACCTGGGCACGGTGCTGCTGCTCTTCCAACCCGCCGAGGAGGGTGGGGGCGGCGCGAAGCGAATGGTGCACGAGGGAGCGCTGCGCCTGCGCACCAACACGCCCCCGCCCGCATCATCTGATGGGCAGCACAAGGACGAGGACGGGGAGGGGTTAGGGGAGGAGGTGCAGGCCAGGGCGGTGCTGGGCCTGCACGTGTGGCCTGGCCTGCCCAGTGGTACCATTGCCAGCAAGGTGCGTGTTGGGAGGGGCAGGGGAGGTTGTGGTGAGAGGTAGGGACGGGTGTGTGTGCGCGGGACGGCCCACGTGTGCAAGATATGGAATGCAGCTGCATGGCGTGTGGTGGCCAAGATATGCGGTTGTGCAGCACTGATGCAGTGCAGCTGCGGCGGACCGCTGCTGCCTGCCTCTGGCGGGGTGTGCGGATGGCGTTGATGACAGGTGCCATGGTGCTGCAGCCGTGACCACAAACACTGTGTCCCCACTGTACATCTGTGCGTGCGTTCGGCGTGCAGGCTGGCATCATCATGGCGGCGTCCGACAGGTTTGAGCTGAGGGTGCAGGGGCGGGGCGCGCACGGCGCCATGCCACACCTGGGCGCTGACCCCGTGGTGAGTGGGTGGCTGGCTCTGAAGGTGGTGACCTGGCACGCTTTCACATGTGTGGGCCTGACTTCCAGCCTAGCTGTGCAGCTGGCCGATGCTTTGCGGTTGGTGCGCAGCCCGCCAACCACCTGCCCTCAAGGCGTCATGCCATGGCTCCCATGCCACCACCATACCAGTTGCCTGTGATGCTTGAGCCTCTAAACCTCCAAATGGTGGTGGTGCAGGTGGCCGGTTCGGCGCTGGTGCTGGCGCTTCAGGCCCTGGTGAGCCGTGAGACGTCGCCACTGGACGCGGCCGTGGTGACGGTAGGGGTGTTCAGCACGGCGGGCGGGCGGGGCGCCTCCAACGTGATTGCAGACTACATTGAGCTCGAGGTGAGTGGTGGTGGTCATGGTGGTTCATGGGGATGTGACGCCAGGGGGAGGGTGGGGAGCACAATGGCAAGGTGCAGGTGGGGGGCGGGGCGGGGCGCCACTGGCAAGGGAGGGCGGTGCAGGTGGGTGCAGCTAAATGATGATGCCAGGATCAGGGAATGTCCCTGGCACTGACATGCCACCCTACACCGACCATGAGAGGTTGCACGTGGTGGCCACGTGGCACCTGCAGGGCACCATTCGTGCGCTGAGTCAGGAGGCCATGGTGCGCTTGAGGCGGCGTGTGGGAGAGGTGGCCAACGCCACGGCCGCGGCGCACGGCTGCAGCATCACTCACATTGCGTTCAACGAGGTGAGGCTCGGCACAGGGTGATGGGTGCTGTGGCTGTTGCTGGCCGCCCTATTTGCACGCTGCACCCGAGGTGAGAGGTTGGGCCTGGGTGCACCCACCCATCAGCCCTACCCAGCAAGAACAATCCTGCCACGGCTGCATGGAGCATGACCACTGTCGCTATGACAGCTTCTGCTGCCACTCCACGGCTACACATCGCTTGCCCCGTGGCCGTCATGTGTGCTGCACAGGTGCCGTACATTCCTGTAGTCAACGACGCCAAGGTCGTCAGCCTGGTGCGTTGAGGGAGCTGTGCTCGGAGTCCTGCGGGCCTGTGTGTTAGTAACTGAAACCCTGCACGTATATGGTGCTGTTGCGCTGGCGCACCTTGTGGCTTTCCCCACAGCCCAGGCGCGTGTCTGTCGCGTGGCTGGTGGTGTGTGATGTGCACCAGGTGTCTGAGCTGGCCCAGCGCCTGGCCACCGCCGCCACCTCCCTGCCAGCAGCATCACCCCCGCCGCCTTCGTCCTGCTCTGGTGACGGCAAGGATGCCACGGGGACGTGCGCCTGGGGGAGCGGCAAGGACGCTGCGGGTGCAGAGGCGGAGGCGACCCAGGTGCGTTTGTGTGTGACATGCACGCGTTCCAGGGCGGTCCGCCGCCGCATCAGGGCAGCGAGGAAGGTTGTGCACCAGTCCCAAAGCGTGCATTGCCTGCCTGCGCTGCACCCCAGGGAGGCGGCAACGCCACCGCCCCGCTGCCGCCCCTGACGCTGCCCAAGGCGGTGCGGTGGCTGGACCTTCCAGAGCCGTCCATGGCAGCCGAGGACTTCTCATTCATGGCCCAGGAGGTGCGGTACGGAGCAGAGGCGCCTGACCTGGAAGACTGCTTGCTAGTGACATGAGAGCGCGAGTAGCAGCCACGCAGTGAGCATGAGCAGCTGATGTGGGTGTGCAAGGGCGAGGGTGCTGTGGCGCATCACCTGCTCAGCTTGAGGTGCCAACATTGGGGCAAGTGCCAATGCGAGCGCAGGTGCCGGCGGCGTTTGTGGTGCTGGGCAGCGGCAACGCCACGCTGGGTACCGACGTGTCGCTGCACAACCCCAGGTTTCAGGTGAGGGTGCTGCTTGTGCTGCTGTGACGCACATGTTGTCGTCGGGGTGATCACCGGATCATGGAGGTGAGGGGTGCGCATGCGCACGTACTGCGTTGCAGATGGACGAGTCGGTGGTGGCGCTGGGCGTGGCGCTGCACGTGGGCATGGCGCTTGAGGTGCTCAGGCAGGCGCAGTGATCCAAATGGACGGGTTTACGTGATCAGGATCCCGTAGTGCCGTAGGCAGTACCGCGATGGTGATCCTGTCGATCCTGTGCATATCGACGAGTAATTGCAAAGCAGATGGCGCCTGCCAAGGCCTTGGCGCGTGGCTGCGCTGCAGACTCGACGATCGCTGAGGGATCGATCGATCTGCGCAGCATCCAGGACGAGGCGCTGCGGCTGCGCGAGGAGCGCCTGGAGCAGCTCGAGCAGGAGATCGGCGCAAGGGAGGCGCTGCTCGAGCGTGACACCTCGCCCGCTCTGCTGCGACAGCGTTCGAGTGCGGAGGCCGTGGCAGCGGACCCGGTGCTCAGCGCGCGCTGGCAGTGCCTGGCGCAGGTGCGCATGCTCACATGTGGCCTGGTGCAGCTTCACGTGTGGCTGGTGGCCCCAATGGGAGGCGCCGGCCCCCAGGGGGAGCTGCGCGCACCTGCCCCACCGCCTTGTGTGCGCCGGTGAATCACGTGCAGGAGAGGAGCGCATTGGCGCACAAGTGGGCGTGCCTGGCTGCTGAGAAGCAGTCACGCGTGGATCGGGAGCGCCTGGTGCTGAGCGGTGCGTGAGGTTCGGCTGGATGTCATCGTTGCGGGTGCCCGCAGCGGCTGGCGCACCATCCAGGCTAGCGGCTCACTGTACTCGTGGTGGATGTTCCTCTGCACTTTCACCCAGCGGCACTCATGGATGGGGCGCCCATGCAGCAGCACGCCAGCCGCGACTTGCAAGCGGAGCCGCTGCTGCTGCGGGGACTGACGGGCTGGGCGGCGGCACCCGACGCGCCACCCATGCAGCACACATGGTGAGCCTTGCAGCCTGCTGCGGCTCACTCTCGGCATGCGTGGTGATGGTGCTGACCTGCGTGCACTGGTGGGCCTCACCATTGCCTGCCGCAGGTGTGCCGTGTGGTCGGTACAACAGATTCAGCTGATCAGCTTGGGGCAGCAACAGCAGCAGGCGGACAGCCCCTTCGCCTCGTGCTGTTTCCAGCGGTGATCGCCCTTGCCCACCCAGCTACATGTCGTCATGCGTGTGATCAAGCGTGCGGCTGCCCACGGCTCCTCCCACCTCCCTACCCAGCAGCTCCTTTGGCATGCGCGTGGTTCAACGTGCACACGCATGCGCGCGCGTGTGACCTGCTCCCCTCCAAGGAGCAATGCTCCTCCATCAAACCTTGCAATGCTCCATCAGCGCCACTCACGCCAACAACACAGTGCTTCACTGCTGCTGCTGCTGCTTGCCGGCCGCCTCCGCCACTGTGCTGCTTGCCGTGGTGTCCGTGGGCAGGGGTGGCGTGGGCAGGTTGGTGACCTTGAGCAGCCAGTCGAGCAAAAAGTGCGTGTATGCGGGGTGCGCCTCGGCGGCGTGGATGGGGTACGTGATGCGGTCCAGCTCAGAGTGCGCGTTGACCATGCTCGAGGTGAGGATGCCTGCCTCGTACGCGTCATGCACCACCTGGGAGTGTGTAGGGAGGGGTGCAGGCAAGGGCACAGCACCACCATGGGGAGGGACAAGGGCTGCATGAAGTCTGGAAGGCTGACTTTGAGGCTGTGCAGTCGCGGTCGGCGAAATTCTTCAGATGTCGCCCAGCCACCCCTCAGCAAATGCCAAGTGCTAGCGCCACAAGCACTGCCTGCCTGCGCCCCGTGGGCCCCCATGCATGCGCGCACCTGCTGGTCGTGTGAGAGGTCCAGCACCAGGATGAGTGTGGGCGCAAACTGCTGGTTGCCGGCACCTGGCAGCAGCAGCCTGGCCGACTGCACCTCGTCCGACACCAGGCGCCTCAGCAGCTGGCGACCACGCAGGCCTGCGCGTGGTGGTGCATGCACGGGATACGAGGGGTTGTCTCCGCTCACTCAACCGTGGAGGAGCAGCAGCAGGTCCACCACCACACACACGCACCCAGCCCAAGTGCTCTGCTGCCAGGCATCAACCTCACCCACCCTGGCCCATTGCCTTGCTGCACACCACTCCTGCCTCACGCACAGCCCCAAGCATCGCCCCATGCATATACCCCACACCACTGCCCCAAAGCACCACAGCCCCAAAAGCCCCCCTCACCCGATGGCGTGGTGCCCTTGAAGAAGCTCCACAGCCTCCACTTGTCCACCGTGTCCAACCTAGGCGCTGCCTTGTCCAGGACATCAGGCGCCGGGCAGTGCACGTTGACCATGGCCAGCCCCTTGGACTGCAGGCGGGCGCGCGCGGGCTGAGCCGCCGCCGTCATGACTGACGAGGGCTTGCGCAGCAGCGTGCCGGGGGCGTAGGCGTCCGTGACCCACCACATGTTGCAGTTGGTGCTGTGGCGCGAGGCGTGGCGCATGAGCGGGGTGAAGGCGGGGTTGCTGTTGAACACGCACACGTGGCCGTTCAGCCGCAGCACCTGCGTGGCGCACCGTGCACCGTGCACATCACATCACGTTGGCTTGGAGTGCCGAGTGTGGGACGTCTGCTCCATCAAGTGCACTGCGGCAGCGACTTGTCCCCCCTGGCTGCCCAAGCGAGCAGACACACGTGCCCAGCCCGTTGCCCAGGGGGCAGATCTCAGGCTGACCTGTTTGACCACGTAGAGCGCGCGCATGGTGGACTCGAGCATGCGCTGCGGGTCGATCACCAGCACGTCGTTCACGCGCACCACAGCGTCGTTCAAAGAGGGGTTGCGCACGCTGCCCAGCGGCAGCGGCTGGCACAGCACGCTCATCAGCTCGCGCATGCCCTGCGGAAGAGGGGGCTCCTGTTGATGCGCCTCTTGCGGTGCTGCTGCTTCGCCGGGCGGCTGCGTGAAGGTGGGGGCGGGTGCTTCGGCGGCGGCGGCGGGCGGGGCCGTGCCGTGATACGCCCTGTGCCACGGCTGTGGTGGTCGTAGTGCTGCTGCTGGGGCCGCCGAGAGCGACGGTGCCTGCCACGCCCGGCGGTGGGCGGGTGCTGGGTGCGCCGCCGGCAGTGGGCATGGGCTGCCCTGGAGGACATCACTGCGCTGCTGTAGATCTGCGCTGCTTGCTGTGCTGCTGCATGCGCGCTCCTGGTGCTGCTGGGTGCTGCCTCCGCCGAGTTGGTGCGAGGTGGCGCTGCTCAGCGAGGATCCCGCGGCCCAGCCTGCGCGCCACTGGTGATGGCTGCTGCTGCAAGCCAGGCGCGCGAGCAGAGCCGCCACCTGCTGCTGCTGCAGCATCGCCATCGCCCTCTGGATCGCCGTCCAGGTGGAGAAGCGGAGTCCGGCAGAAGCAGGAGCTGCTGCAGCAGTGGCAATGCGATCGCGAGTGGCGGTGCTGCTCTCCTCCGATTGGGCTAGAACTGTTTGGAGCGCACGGTGTCGGCCACCTCACTCGCATGAGCATGTTCTCAAGGAAGAAGAGGAGAGGAGCAAGCAATAGCATCAGGCAGGTGCTGAGCCGTCATTTGTGGGCCACAGGGGCAGGGAGCAGGGGCTGGCGCACGCGGCGCGCCACCTGCGCCGGCAGCGCACCAGTCCACACATCTCATCGCCAATCCTACACTGAGGGAGATTACTGTGTAAATGCCCAGGGCGTTGTGTGTGTGCTCCTGATGACCTGGCGCAGCTGCCGCACACTCCGTAGAGTGAGAAGTCGTCGCAGGAGAAAAGCACGAGAGCCGCGAGCGCACACGCACGCACTCGCACACTTCCTCGCTCACTGACTTCCCGAATTCGTCGCCGTCAACGCGTCGTGATGGTCAAAGTGTCCGGATGCTTCCTCCTGTACACGCTGCTGCTGGGAGCCTCCGCCTCCGCAGCGCGCATCCAGCACCGCAGGGCACTGCACCAGCAGCCCGTGGACGCCTGGTCTGAGCTGGACGATTCGTTCGCGATGGTCAACGAGTGAGTGGAGCCAATACGCGCGCACACACGCACGACCGGCTGCAAGGCAAGGCACCACATCTCACACACCTTCATGCACCTGCGCAGTGGCATGATGAGCGCGGGCAGCACGGCGCTGGAGGACGTGGGCGGCCCTGAGGCGCTGCCAGAGGCCTGGAGCTGGTGCGACGCTGACCTCAACGCCTTTGGCAAAGCCTTTTGCTCGCCCGTGCGCAACCAGCACATCCCAAAGTACTGCGGCTCCTGCTGGGCGCACGCCACCACCAGCGCGCTCAACGACCGCGTCAACATCCTCCTCGGCGTGAGTGTGGTTGTGTAGCTTGGCGTGAGGGCTCGTCTAGCCTTTGCCTTTCTGCTGCCCGCACCCCTAGATATGGCGCATGGCACTGAGCCTGATATCAACTCTGCCTTGACGCACAGAGGGACACTGGCGTCACCGAACCCAGCGCCTACCTCTCGCCCCAGAACGTCATTGCCTGCGGCGGCGTCGGCAGCTGCAGCGGGGGCAGCCCAATCGGCGTCTTCCAGTACGCGGCCAGGTGTGCGCGGGTACATGTCATGTGCTCTGTGCTCCCAGCATGCCGTTGCCAAGTTCGCCTGCGCCAATGGGCACACACCCACACCCGTTCGTATGCCCATGCTCTTCCCGCACAGGCAGGGCATCCCCGATGAGACATGCAACAGCTACGTCGCCCAGAACCAGCAGTGCAGCGCCCTCACACAGTGCTACACCTGCAGCCCCGGCGCCAACAGCACTTGCTACGCCGTGGCCAACCATACACGCGTGGTGGTCGATGCGTACGGGCCCGTCAACAAGACGCTGCCCATGAAGGCCGAGATCTTTGCCAGGGGGCCCATCGCCTGCACCATCCACTCCACGCCCCAGGTGCGTGCTGCCCCCTTGGGTGGCGTGCACAGCACTTGGCCTTGATGGTAGCATGCCCGCCACAGCCTCTCGGTGTGCTGACCCAACATGCCGTGGTGGCGGTGTGTGTGCGTGTGCGCCCCGCAGCTCTTCTACAACTACACGACGCAGGGCGGTATCTTCCGCCAGGAGCTGCCCCTGGGCTCCAAGACCACGCACGTGATTGCCGTGGTGGGCTGGGACGTGGACGAGCAGGGCAACGAGTACTGGATCATCAGGAACTCGGTGAGTGCGTGTTGCGTTGGAGCGCTACGTCCGGAGCAGCCATTTCAGGCAAACAGGCGTGCCACATTTGAGGATTGAGTGTGTGCACAGCGAGCGCTTATTTGCTTGACGTCTGACGCATCCAGCTCCTTTCCCACCAACTTCCCGAGCCCCTCTTCAACTTCATGCGATACGTGCGACGTTTCGTATCTTGCAGTGGGGCACGGCGTGGGGCCTGGATGGCTTCCTGTACCTGCCCACATCCAACGCCTTCAATGGCACTGGCAACCTCTACAACCTGCTGGTGGAGAACCGCTGCTACTGGGCCTCCGTCAAGGGATGGGTGCCCGCCTCACAGATCCCCGCGCTCTACCAGTCATCGTGATTTGATGGCGGTGGGCGAGCGTCGCTCCGTTGAAGTTGATACCTGCGTTAAACTCTTGCTACGATGATATCTTGTGCCTTGCCCGGACATTGAAGACACGGACAGTTCTTGCTCTTGCAGCCCTCGCTCTTGCATCGCGTGTACATAACCTCGTGTACTGACAGATGGTGCAGTGCAGTGTGCCCCTCACGCACACAGCAAGTGGAGAGTCATCAAGGAAAGGTCCGAAGGGTGTTGCCTCAAGGCGCAAGGCTGAACCCAGGTCTCGGATGCTCCGGGGAAAAACGGGCCGCCCACACCCACCCACACCCCTTGGGCAAGAAATGCTACCACTTGGTCATTTAGTCGCGCATCAAACCACAACGTGATTGCCCCCAGGCCGTGCGTTCATGCGCCGCCTCATGCCGCTCTCCACTCAAACGGTCACATTGTGCACACAGCGCACCCCCATGGAAGCGTATCAGACACCGGCAGCACGTTGGCCGCCGCCCCTCCCTCCCTCCAAAACACACGCATGGCGCGCCACCTCCCTCCAAATAAGAACACGGGCGCATCTCTCGGCACGCGCAAGGGCGCATCACTGCGCCTTCTTGCCGCCCTCGTGGTGTGCGCCGTTGGTGGCCCCGTTGGCGGGCGCCGCCCCCTCCACCGCCGCCGGCCGCCTGGCGTGATGGTTGGGCAGGCTGGCCAGGTGCTCGCGCATCTCCTGCACGTCAAAGCCCTCCCAGGCCCAGTGCATCTGCTTGATGCGGCGCCGCGCACGCCAGACGGCGCTGTTGCACTTGAAGCCAGAGCCAAAGCCCATTTGCCAGATGCGGTCGCCGCGCTGCAGGCCCACGTGGCTCTCGATGTAGCTCAGCACATACCTGTTGAAGGTGAGGGCAAGCAAGCAAAGGCATGGCGATTAGACACTGCACCAGTGTGAGTTGCGTTGCAACGCTCAAACTGCCCGGGTCAAGAGCTCAGGGAGTGCTCTTGCCATCTCCATTCCACCACTACCACTAACGCGGCTGCAAGGCTCACCAGATGGAGCTTGACGAGGTGTTGCCGTAGCGGTAGAGCGTGGCGCGTGATGGCTCCACCATGTCGGCCGTGAGCTTGAGCTGCTTCTCAATCTCGTCAATCACGGCGCGGCCGCCCGTGTGGATGCACACCTGTGCACGCACAATGATGAGCATGGGTGGGTTGAAGCGAGTCTCGTATCTGTTGGGCTGCCTGCTGGCCATGCCAAAGGCGGCGTGATGCTGCCTGGTGTGAGGCAGCAACACAACTGCTGCCTGGCACACTGCCTATCCTCCCCTCTCTCGCTCTTAGTGCGCCCGCACCTTGTCGAATGCGAGCTTGAAGTCGGGGATGTAGGGCTTGATCTTGCGCTTGAGCAGCTTGCGCATCACCAGGTTGACGATGAAGAGCACCTGCTCGCTGAGCGGCAGCACCAGGGGGCCCAGCGTCGTCACGTTCACCTTGAGCGCCTCGCCTGCGGGGGGACACATACACGAGTAGGGGCAAGCACACACAGGGTGAGCATGGGTGGTGGAACCAAGGGGAACGAGCTGGGAGGTGGCCACTCCGTTGCCCTCCTGACTGGCCCACATGCGTGCTCAAGCAAGCCAAGCGCCGCAGCCCTGCCTTGCCTCAAGCCCAGGCTCTTTTGTGGCCTGGCTCCATCCTTGCGCAACACTGACAACTTCCCTCCCCTCACCTGCCACTGCCATGAGCTCCTTGCTCAGCCTCACGCCCATGACGCCCGTCTCGTCCTCCATCTGGAAGATGCACTTGTAGGCCAGGTCGTTGGCGCCCAGGTGCGTGCGCACCGTGTGCAGCAGCTCGTACTTGGCGCGCCACGCGTCGCGACGCCGGTTGGACAGCAGCATGGCGGCGCCACCCACGCGGAACAGGCAGTTGGGCATCAGCATGGCCCTGCACGCATGCACGAACAAGGACGGGGTGTGATGAGACGCGCACACTCTTGAGGCTGCAGCGTGCAAGCGGCACGTCTGCCCCCTGGTAGTTGCTGCTTTGCTCCCGACCACCACGTCCAGGCACCTCCCTTGCCCCTGGTGCCCCGGACCTGCCCCACACCCCATGCCCTCCCTCACGGCGCCGCGCGCACCTGTCGTTACCGAAATACCAGTTCTGCGTGATGTTCTCCGTGCTGAGCACCAGCGCGTACGAGTGAGGGTAGAGCTGCAGCATCTGCCGCGCCAGGTCAATGCTGATGGGGCTGCAGCTGCACCCCATGCCGCTGAGGTTGTAGCTGATGATGTTGCTGCGCATCTTGAAGTGGTTGATCACCATGGCGGCGAGCGAGGGCGTGGGGTTGAACAGGCTGCAGTTGACCACCAGGATGCCAATCTGCTTGGGGTGCACGCCTGCAGGGGACGGGGTGGTGACCAGGGGTGCGAGCGTCAGGAACAGCGGATATCGTATGGCAGCGTTGGTAGGGCTGTGCTAGCCAGTAGGAACAGCGTCCAGAGCGGCTGCTGCATGCCGCACCGACATCAACACGCAATGCACCTCCGCAGCGCAAGTGCCCAGCTGACTCCTCGCACTGCCCCTGGCCCTCTTTGTGACCCCCGTTGCTCACCCGTCTTCTTGAGCACCTCCTCCACGCAGCTGAACATGACGGTCTCAAACTCCTCGCGCGCGTGCGCCATGTTGGGGCAGGGAGGCGAGCACGCCACCGCTGCGGCATGCAAACGCACACAGCAGGCACGGGTGCAGGTTGCATCCAACTGCACACACAACTGGCCTCTCGCAAGCAAGCGAGGGGGAAAGCAGCCTGTTCCCACCGTGCATCTCACCAGGTGGCAGGTAGGTGTTCTGCCCCAGTCCCGAGCGGGTGAGGATCTTCTCCTGGAACTCCAGTGACTCTGGGGTGAACTTCTGCGCACGCTCAAACAGGCAGGGGACAGTATTGAGGCACCTGTGCCACTGCTCACCCGTGCTGGCGCAAGACAGGTGCGGCCTTGAGCTGTGCACTCGCCCGGGCCCTCCCAAGCGTCTCCATATCTATTCAGGCATGTGTGCTCACGTTGCAGCCGCGTGAGCCGGCCATGAAGCGAGGGTACGTGGCGATCCAACTGCGTCGCAACAGCAGCACGAGGCAGGCGTGCCACAGTGTCAGTCACAGCGGCCTTGGCCTGGGAGGCTCTCCAGGGCACGGAGGCTTACAGGCACGCAGGCTGCGTCCACAATGCCGCACAATTTGCAATTTTCCGCCTGCCTTTCGGGTGCGCGGTAGACGGTGAAGTCGATGAGGTAGACGGGCTTCTGCCTGAGCAGCAGGTAGGCGATGATGGCTGCCGCCAGAGCAGCCACGCAGCCCACCACCGTGATCTGCGGGGCGTGCGGGGGGCGCGGCACTTGCGACTCAGGCGACTCGCAACGCCCGCAGGTGGGGAGTCTCCGCACAGGCGCACTCCCAGCCCACACACACCAGGTCAAAGGTCAGCTCGGTCTGGCGCGCGACGGACATGAGCTTCTGCAGCTCGCCTTGCGAGTACAGGTTCATGAGCTCGAGCTGCGGCGCGCTCGAACAAGGGGGGAGCAGAGCACGAGATGAGGAGCACGAGCATGAGCTGGCAATCGTCTCGCAATTGAGCTGCTGCAAAGCGCGCGCCTGTGCGGCCACTGGCGATCCCAAACTTTGGCTCACCACGCCGAACGCAGCGAAGGGGACCGTGAGGATCACCAGCGAGTGCGACCAGAGGATGTCGAAGCCACGGGCCACATAGCGCAGCCCCACGGACTGCCGGTAGTCTGCGAGCACGGACGAGGGGCCATCTGTGCTCATCGCCCCGCGCGGGTCACGACAGGCCGCCAACACGCGCACGAGCCGCACCTGGGAAGCGCTCCCCAGGCACCGGCACCGCAGGCACCACGCCGCCTCCTCCTTGATGCGCCATTGCCTCCTCGCGAGTGGCTGTCCCAAGTTCGTGTTCGAGTGCACTCAAGCGCGAGAGGGACTCCTCGTTCTGCGTGTGCCAATCGCGTTGGTGTTGGTCTGAGTGCGCACTGCTGCGATCGCCGCGGACTCTGCTATGTCTTTGCCGCTGCCCCCCTGTTGCTTCTTGGCGGCTCCAGCCCATGCTTGATGATTTGTCACGCGCCATACAGCTATCGTGGGGCCAGCAGGGGGTGTAGGAGAGGTGGCTCACACGGCCCTGCCGTCACCTCACCACGGCACGCACGCATCGCACTTGCGGTATGACGTTGTACGCGGCATCAAGGATGCGCAGCACAAACTTTTGTGGGAGATAGAGCTTGCAGACCACAGACCACAGACCAGAGCAGAAGCAGCTCAGAAGGGCAGCTCCAGGCATCCGGTGGGCCCGATCTTGCCCTCGTTGGCAAACTGCGTCTTGAGGCTCCACGTGTAGCTGGTCGGGAAAAACTTGCCAATCCCGTTGTGCATCTGGTGGTACATCTCGGCCCGGTAGAACGGGAGCTGCTTCGAGTCCACCACCCACACAACCTGTGCGCACGCGTGGACCGCACAACCGGACGTCCTCTCTCGTGCTCCCACAAGGCCCCTCACTCCCTCCCGCATGCAAGCCCACACTCACGTTGAGCTCGTCACCCTCTGTGGGCATCTCCACCCGCCGCCCGCCCACCTCGACCTCCTGGAACTCGTTGCCCTGGCCCGCACGCAGGTCCATGCCATTCACGTTCTCCTCCTGGGGTCATGGGGGGCGCAGGGGGCAGAGCAGCACCCAGTGGCAGCATGTGATCATTGCCTGTGGGTAAGACCTCCTGTGCACCAACCGGACAGGTGCCAGCTGCCATGCGTGCGTGACAGCAGCAAACCCAGCACCCAGAGTGTGGGACAAGGGACTTAACCCTGCGCACAGCCTCCGGAGGCGAGCACCCCACACCACACGACTTGGCTGCAGCGCCCCGCCCTCTGCCCTGCCCCGTCTTGCCGTCCCCAGGCGCACCCGTCCCCTGTCTGCCCTCACCTTGAGGATGTTGAAGAGCGGTGACGAGGTGCCGCCGGGCAGGCCCACCACGTTGCGGTACCCTGCACCCACGTCCTGGGGATCCTGCAGACCACAGGGGACACGCAGGCTCAATGCATGAGGGACGGATTGCGTGCCCTGGGGCCTGGACGGACCTCCACCATGCTCACCCACCCTGCATGCTCCCTCGTGACGCGCTCTCGGTCATGAGCCCTGTGCCCATGCGCCTGACCCTGCTGATCCACACGCTGCTGCTCACTCACCGATCGCTGCATGAGGCCCGTGTCCGTGCGCCGGAACTGCTTGAAGTATGTGCGGGCAAACTGGCGGAACTCTTTCTCCTTGGTGGCCGGGTCCTCACCATCAAGCGCCACCTGCATGGAGGGCCACAGGGGGCAAGGACGCAAGGAACCATTTACCTCACTCGGCTGAGGTGCGGCCGGCTGCCAAGCCGGTCAATTGCTCATGCCGTGGCGTGCCCTAGTCACCCTGTTCAGAGTGCGCACCTGCACCACCTCGGCGTGGCCCAGCCGCTCATACACGGCCTGCAACAGGGCACACAGGACACCGGACCAGGGAGGCGGTGAGAGACGTGTGCACGCAGCCCACCTGAGCAACCAAACCTCCTGGCCGGCGCCAGGCACACCCTTGCCAGCGCTGCACGCGCCCCCACCGTCCCCTGCACCCACCTGAGGGTCTCCCAGGTAGTAGCACACCTTGCCGTCGGGCCCCACCCTCCGTCCGCCCGCGTACCCCACCACCGCACTGGGCGGCTTTTGGATCGCCTTCTCTGCGCGTGCGCAACGGGTGCGCATCCAGCAACATGTGACCGCGGGGAGCCTGTTTGTCCCAGGGACACACCGCCCAGTGCTACAGAGCTGCACGCACCCGTCATGGTGAAGTCGAACTGCCGGCCCCAGAAGCACCCGTTGCCAAAGTACACCCTGCAGCGTGCACGCAAGGCGTTGGGACGACGTGTCTGAGGATCGTGTGCACGGCCAGGGGCCCAGCACAGCCACGCAGCGTCCTGGACCCACCACACGCCCGAGTGAGAGCTGCTCAACCCCCCGCTCAGCAAGAGGGTCGCTGAGAACCTGTGGTGGCCACTGCCCCTCTAAGAGCCCCAGTGTCCAAGCCACTGCATTGTGTGGTTTGAAGCCGCGGCACTGAATGGGTGCTGCGCTCGCCAGGCCTGCGCACCTCCCGCCACCTCACCCTACCTCCCGCCCCACGAGTGCGCACTCACGCCTCTGGCACCTCGCCCACAGGAGCTGCTGCTGAAGGCCCAGCCGTGCACGCTGCGGCCAATGAGCGCGTGCACGCAAGTCAATTGTTGGTGGCGCCACAGGTGTGGTCCTGCCCTGGGCCACACCCATCGCCACACGCACCAGCGATGGTCATGAAGGCGCCAGCGACTGCTCCGAGCACGCGTGATGCCGCTGCTGGCTCGGCGTCGCTCCTGCGGGCAGAGGGAGGCCGAGGTGCGTCTGGCCACTCGTTCGTGCGCGAGCTCTACCTCCCCCGCCCACGACGCCCACTCACTCCTGCTTGCTGTGCGGCCTGGCCGAGCACGCCACCGAGCTGCGGGCGCGGCTGGCCGATGGCTTGGCCGGTGATGGTGCGGACGAGGAGGTGCCGAGCGCTCGCCTGGAGAGCAGAGACGTCATCCTGCTGCTGTGCTTGGTGCTCTGTGTTGGATTCTATGTGGTGATGAGTCTCTGTGAGGCCCTGGGTGAGGACGTGACCGTGATGCGCCACGCCGAGGGTTGCCTGCCCCAGGAGGCTCAGGAGCTGCTTCAGCAATCAGGTGCATGCCATGACGCATGCCCAGGCCAGCTGTGTCTCGCAGCCATGAGGATCGTGAGGACAGGTGAGATGTTGGGTGGGCAAGGTGCTGCGGAGAAGCAGTCCGCGGCCCACGAACGCGTGGCGCGAGCGGCTATCGAGCTCAAGGCACCTGCGCCTGCTCACTGGCCTGTGCGTGCGTGGCGTGCAGCGTGATGATCACTTTTGTAGATGCGTTTCAAACGCACTCAGAACGCGGCGGCAGGTAAAGCGAAGAGCAGAGAGTCTTGGGATAGCAACACTTGAATCCTTCGCCACTGCTTCGAGTTCGCCATAGTATTCTTGCATTGACCACGGCAACTTTGACCAGCGTACAGGCGAGCTCATCGAAGCAGCGCGAGGGCAAAGCTGGCAGCGCAGCGAGGAGCACACTGCTAGCAGCAATGCACGACGTTGCGCCATTGCCGCGCGCCCTTCGAACCGCCTAGTCGCGTCCTGCGCCATGCCGTGCGGACGCGTCATGGCTCCAGCGCGACAATGGCAGCGGCATACACAGCGGAGAAGGCGCAGCCGCAGTGGCACTGGTCAATGGGCACTGCTGCTGACGGCTGGCGTCCTGTTGGTGGCTGCCGCACACGTCCCATCGGTGCGTGGCACGTCGGGGTCGGACGCGCCTCCACACTGGGCAGCAAGTAGCAAGCACGCTGGGAAGGACAGGGCAGGGCAGGCTGCTGAGAAATCGCACAATTCAGCGTCGCAGGCTGCCACTGGCAGCGCCCCTGCTGATGGTGGCGCGTGCCTGCTTCCAGGGGCTGCTGCCAGCTGCAGCCTTGTTCTTGCACAACTCAACTTACATTGACCTGGCGCCCTGGCTCCTTGATCACGCTATCAGCTGACAGGGACAGGTGCCACGTGCGCTCTGCGCGTCCTGCATGTGCCCACACAGGTGGCATTCGCCCAAGTGCCCTACGTAGACCCTCCCTTCCCCTACAGCAGCAGTGGACCTCCCCCTCCAGGCCCAGGCACGCCAGCCCAGCCATTGCCACCCAGCCAGCCACCAGAGCCCCCACCCCCAGAGCCCCCGCCACCCACACCGCCGCCTCCCCAGCCGCCACCACC
>QAXK01001116.1:0-11767 GCA_004335735.1 Chlorella sp. KRBP
AGGAGCAGGAGGAGGAGGTGGTGATGGCGGTGCTGCTGCTGCAGTTAGCCGAGGTGACGGTGATGGTGGAGAGGCAGACAGGAAGGGCGGAGGTGGTGGTGGTGCTGCTGCTGCCAATGGCCGGCCAGCCGTGCCAGCACAAGCAGCAGCGCCAGGCCACCAGGCAGCAGCGGCGGCACTCATGGAGCAAGCAGCAGGCCAAGGCACCACGGATGCCACCACCGCTGCCGCCACCGCCACCACAACCACCACCACCACCGCGGAGATGCAGTTGGAGGGCGGCGACGGTGGCAAGGCGGCGCAGCATGCAAAGCACAGCGGCAACGGAACCAAGCACAAGGTGGCTGACCTGCCAGGCGTCCAGGCTGAAGAAGCAGAGGCAGAGGCGGGGACAGGGGCAGCTTGCATCACGCCGCCGCTGCTTGGCAGTGGCGGCACAGCAGGACGGCAGGCACCAGAAACAGCAGCAGTGGGCGCAGCACAGCACGCCCCGGCACAGCACCGCAGTTCTGGTGGCCACACAACCACGCCCGCCGCCACCGCCGCCGCCGCCGCCACCGCTGCTGATGCTGGTGCTGCAACCGCTGCCACTACTGGCGGCCGCCGCTCACGCAAGCAGGACCCCGCAGGCACCACAACCACCACCACCTCCAAGTCAACCTCTTCTCACCAGCAGGAGCAGCAGCACGACGCCCACCCGCCAACCGACCACCAACCACTGCTCTCCCCAGTTCCCGCCGCCACCACCGCCGCCGCCGGTGCCGCCAGCACTGCGACACCCGAACACTCGTCCCCAGCCCTCCCCTCTCTCAAGCGCAAACGTCCGCCCCCTCAAATCGCACCCGCCACCGCGCCGCCGCCGCCGCGCCAACGGTCCTCCAGCGGCAGTGCCGCCGCCGCCGCCACCGCTGCCGCTGGCAAGCTCATGCTCACAGCATCAACCACGCCTGTCGCCGCAAACACGCCCGTGACGTCCACGGGTGGTGGTGGTGCAGCGGCGGCGAGTGAGACCAAACGCTCGAAGCGCACGCCGCGGGCAAGCGATGCTGCTGGCCCTGCTAGTGCTATTGGCGCTGGTGCCGGCAGTGACGTTGCTGGTGCTGGTGCTGTTGTTGGTGGCGGTGGCGGTGATGGCAGCAGCAAGAGCGTGGGCAGCATGCGCGTGCAGTTCTCGTCCAACGTGAGCGCGGCGGACCGCCAACGGCTCACGCACGTGGTTGAACGGCTCGGCGGCGTGGTGGTGGACGACGCCGCGTCCGCAGCAGCAGCAACGGCGTCCGCAGCGGCAGCGTCAGCCGCGGTGGTGGGGCGGAGCGGGCACGGTGGTTCGTCTACTGGGGGTGGTAGCGGGCGGAGGGGTGCGGGTGCGGTAGGAGGTGGAGGGAGTGGAGGAGGCGGCGGAGGAGGAGGTGCGGGTGGAGTGGGAGTGGGAGTGGGAGGGTGTACGCACTTGGTGGTCCCGGCAGCGCACTTCACCCGCAGCCCCAAGCAGCTGCTGGCCATTGCGCGGGGCGCGGCCGTGGTGGACGGGCGGTGGCTGGAAGATTGCGACGCTGCGGGTGAGTGCGTGCGTGTGTGAGGCTTGGTCTGCGTCTTGGGTTTGGCTATTGCGCACGGGGTGCAGCTGTGGCTAGGATCGCGGCGCTGCAGGTGAGTGCGTGCTTGAGGCTTTGTGGGAACTGTTCCGCATCTGTTTGGAGACCGCAGGGGGAGCAACATATGTCCCGCCAGCACCAGTCCGCATGCATCAAGAATCATGTCGCGCTTGGCATCAGGTGGAAATGATGTATATATGTATTATCCATACGCCTGTGCAGGCCGGTGGGTGGAGGTGCGGCAAGAGCACATGGCGTCCGACGAGGCGTCCCACGCCAAGTGGCAGTTCAACCTGTGGGAGTCGTGGCAGCGCCGGCAAAGCGACGGGCCCGTGCTGCAAGGTGCGCTCTTGAGGCGCCACTAGGGCATGGTAGGGCATACAATGCATGCATCTAGTGGGTGTGCCAGAAGGCCAGACTGCACCGCTTCGGGAGCGGACCTGGCAGGCACGGCACACTTGGGTGCTTCTTCACCAGTTCTAGCTGGAGCAGTCCTTGTCGCAGCACCTGCCATGGACACTCGGCGCGATACCTGGTGGCATTTGTAGCATGCTTGCTGTGTGTGTGTGTGTCTCGATATTTGCATCTGTTTGGGCGCCTCGGTGGGGCCAGAGCCCAACTACCGGGCGTATCAGATGTCTCGCAGCACTCAGGCACTCAGGCTATGTGCATGCTGCACCTGCAGGCGTGCACGTGCTCCTGACGGCCGGCCTGGTGAAGAAGGAAGGCAACAACTTCGTGGCGCTGGCTCAGCTGGTGGTGGAGAGCGGGGGCCATCTGGTGCCAAACGCGGCGGCGCTGCAGCGCATCGTGGACGCCGAGCGAGGCGGCGGCGGCGGCGGGGCAGGCGGTAGCGCAGGCGATGGTAGTGCTGGTGGTGGAGGTGGTGGCAGTGCTGGTGGTGGAGGTGGGGCTGGTGGTGGTGGTGGTGGGGGAGGTGGGGCTGGTGCATCAGGGCTCAAGGACGGCAGCAGCAACGGCGCCGTGGGCGAAGGAGCTGCGGCGGTGGCGACGACGGGAGGGGCGAGCCGCCGTAAGCTCGCACGCGTGGGGGAGGCGGGAGAGAGTGTAGCAGCTAAGGGGGGCGCTGGGCAGCAGGTGGGGGTGAGGGAGGGCGAGGCGGCTGTGTTGGTGGTGGGTGTGCCGGAGGACAACACGCGCCGCTCGGGGCTGCCTCCAGGCCTGGCGGTGTGGAGCAGGGAGACGCTGGTGTGCAGCGTGCTGCGCAGTGAGAGGATGTGGGGGCAGGGGAAGTCGCCGCTGTTCTTCGTGCGGCGCGAGTGAGGGCCCTTGAAGGAGGAGTGCACCTAGTTGCATTGCTTGCGTACGGTAGCTGCTTCGAGCAGGCAGTGCTGACTGGGATACGTAGCTGCAGGCTCGTGCGCTGGTTGTGAATGGGATAGGATAGACAAGGTACAGAGGATTGGTGTGCGTCTTGCTAGGAGCGTAGACAGTGCATGAAGTGATGCGAAGTGGGGCGCTGCGGGCGCACGTTGGCCCTCCGTCCGTGTGCATGGAACGGGCGCCAGTTTGCCATGAACCGTTGGCCGTGACCACCGTTTTGGGTTGCCTCTGACCTGGTGTGGACTGTCATCACCTGATGGGGGATTCGGGCGCGTGCGCCCTACCCGTGGGTATCCTGCAAATCGCCACTTCCCCTCCACATCGCCACCACGCAAGGATGGTGCAGGAGGAGGAGAGCCGCAGCAGCAGCTCCTGCACAGGCCAGCAGTGCGGAGGAGGCGCGCACCAGCACCAGCCCCACCCACAGCGAAGGCGATGGCGCGCGATGGCGTGCCTGATAGGGGCAGCGTTGCTCGTGGCGAACCGGTGGCCAGTGGCATTAGCGGCGGACGCGGGCAACGCGACCATTGAGCCGACGCTCTTCGTCGTGGACCCTGGCTGGTCGGAAGGCAACCAGCAAGTACCTCCTAGCTTCATCGGGTTGTCGCTGGAGCCCATCAACCAGACCGCCTACTATGCGGGAGACGACGTGAGCGGCTTTGAGAGCGACTGGGGATCCCGTCCCAGCCATCGATCCAGCAAGGTCTGCAGCGCACCACCTGATGCGCCGCAGGTGTTCATGGAGCTGCTGAGGAATCTGGTGGCGTACCGAACAGGCCCCATCAACATCCGGTGCGCGCCCAGCCGCTCCCCTTCCCCCTGGCGAGCACCTCAAGCGGCACAATGGCATTGCGTGCCGGCTTGCGGGCAAGGATCCACGTGCGTGCATGCGTGTTGGGATCCTGCGCAGGCTGGGAGGCGACACGCAGGACGATCCCGTGGGCGGGCAGCCGCTCACCGGGCAGGCGTGGGAGATGCTGCTGAGCCTCCGCAGCATGCTCAAGGACCAGGTGGTGTACACCGTGCCCATCAACCTCAGAGTGAGTGTGCGCACGCAGTTGGGCTGGGGGTGCCAAGGGGTGCACCATCCGCAATGCATCCAGTGGTCGTGGAGGGTGCAACACAGGGAGGGTGCAACAGCGGTCCAGCGCTGCTGCGCAAGCGGGCCGCAGCACGCGTGGCTCTGCTGACGCTGCCAACGCGCGTGCGTGCGCGCGTGCGTGCGTGCAGACCCATGGCACTGCAGCCATGGTGCAGCGAGCAGGTGCAGCGAGCAGGTGCAGACCGCAGCGAGCAGCTGCAGACCATGTGCACGTACGTGTGTGTGCGCGTGCTGTACGTGCATGCAGACTGGCACGGCAGCCATGGCAGCAGAACAGGTGCAGACCATGAAGGACAACAGCATCCCGCCTGAGGCGCTCTACGCCCTGGCGGTGGGCAACGAGCCAAACCTCTACAAGTGAGTGGATGCTGATGTACGAGAGGGGCTTGCATGGCATGCCATGCTCATACAGCGAATGGTACCGGTCAGCCAGCATGATGTAGTGCGCCATCGTATGCAGTCACCCAGGCACTGCCATGTCTGGCAAGCAGGTTGTTGGTGGACCAAAGGCAGCCTCGCAACAGCCCGGCACTGTTTTGTCTCCGCCCCTTCCCCCCAAAGCCCTGCACGGCCTCATTGCAAGCTTGCGCTGCCTGTTTGTGTGTGGAGCTGTGCATCTGCAGAGCCATTTTTTTCAGGCACACAGTGCCACAGTGCATGAATTCATACGTCTGCAGCAGCCACTTTCACGCAAACAGATGTCCCACAGTGCATGAATTCATACGTGTGTGCCTGCCTCACCACCGCAGGGGTATGCCCGAGGGTTGGTTCCCCAACGGCGGCTACTACGACAAGGTGGTTGAGATGATGAAGGCGGTTGAGCCAGTGCTGTCAGAGTGGACCACGGCCAAGCTGCTCTCAGGTGCGCTCTAGCTGAACTAACTAGCTTTAGTTGGGGTGGGGCAGGTGCGTTGCGGGCGGGGCAGGTCAAGGCGCAAAGTTGGGTGCGGCAGGTGAGGCCACTGCACGAGCGGGGCTTGCATGGCAAGCCATGCCCATACAGCGAACGGTGCCGATAAGGCGGCCCAGCGAACGCAGACGAACAAACCTGAGTGCCAGCGAACCAGCATGCAGATAACACTGTGGGTAGGTAGGCCGCTCCCTCCCTCCTTTCCTCCTTTCCTCCCCTTACCGTCCTGCTGCTCCCAAAACGTGTGCACCTCCACGCGCCTTTCGCATGCGCTTATACCCTCATCATGCAGGCCCAGCCATCGCTTACCGCCTGGAGGACTTCACCACCAAGCACGTGGCAGAGTGGGCAAAGCTAGGGCAGGACGCAAAGGGAGGGCCCTTCGCCAAGGTGCGACAACCCTAAGCCCTAAGCCCTGGCCTCAACCCTAACCCTACACTGTGCTCGCTACGGGGGTCCGCATCAGACCACATGCCAGCATGCCTGCAAGAGTTATGGGTGTCGAGCGGATTTAGAGCGAGGTTCGAGTAAAGGCCCGCCTGCGTGACCGCGCCACGCACCCGCAGGTGCTGACGTGGCACTACTACGTGACCCGCGCCACCACCAACGACGCCAACATCAACTACCTGCTCTCTGAGAACACGGTGAGGCCGCCGGGCAGGCAACGGGCCTCGCTTCGCGACGGACTCTCCAACGCTAAAGTTTGAGATCTACACACGGTGCACCTACTCTTGGCAGTCCACGTGGATGTGAACGTCAACGCTGCTGAGTAGATACTGTTGACGTACTGCATCGTCAGGCTGGCGTCTCAGAAACGCCCCCAAAACACCAGTAGCAACACCAAGCCACGCACCCGTGGCGACCATTGTGAAGGCCTAGTAACGTAGTGCCCTGGCCCACGCCGTTGCAGCAGTAGCAAAAGTTTGCGACCCACAGTTTGCAAGCATGTCAAGTGTCCAAGGCAGTGGCTGGCGCAGCCAACTCGAGTCCTGCAAAATGCGTCGCTCGCATAATCCCTGCTTGTGCCCCCACAGGGCTACTTCAAGGTCCGCAGTAATGTTCGGACCAAACCAACAGTCAAGTTTAAACCAGACGGCAACAAACTGTTGTTGCCCCTGTCTGTCCCCTCACCCACAGGGCTACTTCAAGGTCCGCAACAACGTGCAGCGCTTCTCCCGCGCCGCCCGCGCCGCCAACCTGACGCTGCGCATCGACGAGACAAACAGCGTGTCCCACTCTGGCACCTTTGGCGTCAGCAACACCCAGGCGGCGGCGCTGTGGGTGGTGGACCACGCGCTGGGGCTCATGCAGGCGGGGGCCGACGGCATCAACCTGCACGGGGCGGGGTGCAGCCCTTACAGCCCCATCGTGTTCCCAGGGGTGAGTGCTAGGTTAGGGTTGCGGTTTACGCGGCCGCTACACTGTTGTAGTCGTGCTTATGGCTTGCTTAGCATCTGCTTGATGCTGTGCTGGATGGTCCGCTAGCATCGCTGCTGCTGTGGCACGGCATTGAGTACGCCTGGAGCCTGCAGTGTGGTCACACCGCGCCCTGTTCGCTTCCCTCTTCACACACTCCTGGGCTGTGGATGTGAAGCATGCCTGTGCCATGTCTGCGAGTTGTGGGACCATCTGCTTGCCGTAACTGGCTCCACCAGATGTAAAGCTCAACACACATTCACCACTGCAGGCGTGCAAGTACGCCACCGTGCCGGATCAGCTGGAGAAGTTCCGCCAAATGTGCCCCATGGCCGGCACCTGCCCCGGCGAGGCCAAGCACGAGGACGAGGCGCAGGAGGCAAAGGACGAGCAGGCACCGGCAGTGGTCAACGCGCCGTACTTTGGCATGCTGTTCGTGCAGCGGCTGCTGCGCAACCACCACAACTTGACCATCCTGGGGGTGAGTGCGGTGTACGGTGCGGTGCATGGAGGCCTGGTTTTTGTCTGTGATACTGCAGCGGCTCAGTTTGGCTATCATCTGATGCTTAACGACCGAGTTAGGCAAACACTCAAGTAGCCACGCCTGCCGCCCTGTCGCCCCGCTTGCACCCTGCTTGCAGCCGGACGCCATCAAGGTGCATGGCAGCCACGTGGCCCACCTGGGGCGGTACGTGCTGCGGTCGGCCCGGCAGCTGCGGGTGGTGCTCATCAACAAGCACGACAAGGCGGATGGGCCTCTCAAGGTGCAGGTCACCATCAATGGTGAGCGGCGGTCGTGTGTGCTGAGCTCGACATCTGGTGGAGCCAGTTACGGCAAACAGATGGTCCCCACAATCCGCAGACATGTCACAGACAGCGTGCATCTGGCAGCGGCATATGCACACCACCACCGCCTGGCTTACCTTTGCACACATGCAGGCCAGTGATGACTGGGGGCGTTGCCATGTTGGTTGCGTGTGCATGCGCGCAGGCCCTAACGACTGGGGCATTGCCAACGTGCAGCACCTCATTGCCGACCAGCTGTCCAGCACCGCTCCGGACATCACGGTGGCGGGCCTCACCGTCAACGTGACCACTGGGTACCTGGAGGCAGCTGATGTGGTGCCATCCTGCAAGGTCAAGCCAGCCATGCAGGTGAGTGGGAGGGAGGGGCAGGGTACTTTGGCAGGCCCACGCAAAATTGTCTCTTGGGAGATCGTGCAGATGGCCAGGAATGCAGGAGCCCCTGTGCACCGTCAGCTGACGGTGTTTGATTGCCACTCGAGCAGCAGCAGCTTGGTGCAGAGGCTTAATCAGCATAATTGCATGGCGTTCACGACAGGTGTCATGATGCTGCAGCCGTCACAACAGATCGCCAGGCAGGCCTCGCAATGCAACGTTCGCGCCAGTGCACGCTGCTTGTCTGAGGCTGCGCTCAGGCAAGTGAGAAGAGGCAGCATATGCAAGTGCGCAGCGCACAAGTGTGACGCTGATCCCTCAACCCTGCTGTGATCGTGCGTGCGTGCGTACCCATCTCATGTGTGCAGGCCAGCGCCACAGTCTACAGCACCACCGGCCAGCGCCACGGTGCTTAGCTTGCTGCGTGTGCGCGCCTGCCTTTCTCACGTGTGCAGGCCGGCGCCACGGTCTACAGCGTGGTGCTGCCACCTGCCAGCGCTACAGTTCTCCTGCTGCCGCACCGCAGCCTCTTGGAGCCTCAGTTTGACGAGCTGGTCAATCAGGAGTTGGCGGAGGAGGAGAAGTGCAGCACAGCCACGGCACGGCGGCGGCGGCAACGGAGCACGCAGTGACAGTGGCAGCGTGGAGGATTGGGAGGCAGACAGGCAGATTTAGCAGAGAGCGCGCGTGCCATTGCTGCACTTTTTGCATGCTTTTTGGCTCCCGCTGTCGTGTAGTCTGGAGCGCTAAGTGGCATGCTCTGGGCTGGCGAGCGGGCTTGCTTGGACTCACACCTTGGGACATGGTATCGCACACACTGTCACTGCAAGTTCGCTGAGGACGTGAATGACCCGGCACCTTCCAGTCGGGTGTTCACCCTGGCACAGGTCAGCAGGCCGAGCGGACTCATCTCAAACCCAGCGAGTCGTGTTCACATGTGCGTTTGCGCCACGCGTGCGCATAGCAGCTCAAAGGTCACGAGCAAGCAAGAGTCACACACATCAGAAGGATGCCCGTCACGTGCTGCAGGAGGCTGCAAAGCGCCAACAGGTCTGCAGGCCACATTGCGCAGGTGGCCGCCTGCGTCGGGAGGTCGCCGGCATCAGAAGATGTCGGTGACGCGCTGCAGGCGCCTGGCGCGGAAGTAGGCGTGCCGCCCCGCCCCGCTCGTCTCCACCACGTCCGCCTGCGCCACACACGGAGGTCACACAACACAGGTGGTTCACGCCTCACACCACCACCACCACCACCACCACCACCACCACCACCACCACCACGCTCGTCTCCACCACGTCCGCCTGCGCCACCCACCACGCAACACCGCCTGAAAGCTGTGCGTGTGTGTCTGTCGCTTGCAACCGGAGGGTCGCCTGGCTCGCACCACCGCCACCACAACCACAGCATGATGGCCTGCTTGGGCGTCGCCACCCGTGCCAGGCGACCCCCCCAACAGAAGGGCGAATCTGCTGGCGCTCGTGCTGCTAGCCGTGTCACGTGATCAAACAAGCTGCATGCGGCAAAGGAGGGAGGTGCTCACGCACCAGTCGCTTGGTGCCCAGGTTCAGGCGCTGCTGCTGCGTGCCACTGCCGTTGCTGCTGCTCTCATCGTCCGCCTCCCACGTCATGGGCACGCACCCGCCCTCCGCCATCTGCCTGCGGACGCGCACACAACATCACGCGTACCACTGCGGCTCGTTGTGAGGTGGGAAAGGCATCTGTGGCTGCTGGCCTGACACTGGTCGCCAGGGCAACAAGCGCATGCGCCTCCCTTGCAAAGAATGGTCCTGCGTTTAGGGGGAGCAGAGGAGATGGGGACATGAGCCCGCACGTCCTCTCCCTTTGCTTGGCGAGGCCGGCCTGGCCATCTTTTGTGACGGCGGTAGCATCACGACACCTGTCGTGAGCGCTGTGCAACGATGATGACGATCCTCTCCCGCTTCCTTTCAACCTCCCTTGCTCTCACCTGACCACAGGCTCCCAGGAGAAGCGCACCAGCGCCGACTGCTTGAAGCCCCACACCCTGTCCACGTTGCCCTTCAGCCACTGCTTGGTGGTGGGGTCGCTGGGGTACCCCGTGCCCAGCGCCACACCGCTGCCCACGCCGTCGTCCCTCGCAGCCTGGTGCAGGGCGGCGTCGCGCAGCACCTTGGCCACGATGGAGGCGGCGGACACGATAGGGTACAGCGCGTCTGCATGCACGAGGTTTAGGGCTTGCTTGTGCGGCATGGAGCTTGAGCACATTGCTGGCCAACCATGGCCCATGCATGTTCCACAGCATGCAGGTGCTGTCACAGCAGGCGACTGTGCACCTCTGGCTGTCAGATGTGTCAACATATCAAGCCCAATGCCTAGCGAGGCAAGGCGGCTGATGGCAAGGCGTGCGCACCGGCCTTGGGGCAGACGGTGAAGTTCAGCGAGGGGAACTCGCGTGAGAGGCGCTGCTGGTAGCGGTCAGCGTCACCAATGGTGTCCACGTACACCTGCAGCAAAAGGCGGGGCAAGGCAAGGTTAGCACTTGTGCCCTCACGTAGTCCGCTTCGTAGCGGTGTGCTGCACACCAGCCTGACGGAAACACGAGCGGCCAGCAGCCCCAACCAACCGGCCTTTGTGCCAATTGTGATGGTGGTGGTGGCGGTGGTGGTGCTGATGGCGCTGCTGCGGCTGCCTCACCTCCATCACCAGCAGCAAGAGCACCTCACCTCCATCATCATGAGCAAGAGCACCTCACCTCCATCATCACCATCAGCAAGAGCACCTCACCTCGGTGAGGTTGACGCCCTTGTCCAGCAACCTCTGGATGATCCTGGACGTGGACTCCATGGCGATTGCATTCAGCGACGTCTTAGTGGCGCCCAGCATACCCGCGCTGATCATGGCCGCAGACAGCAGCTCACTGCACCACCCCAGCTGCAAGGGCGCTGCACCGGGCGCCTTGGTGCTCGCTCCGGCCCCGCCCCGCCCTCGCCTCTGGGCTCCCTTGTCCGCCTCTGGGCCTTTCGCGCCGCTGTCGGAGGTTGTGGGTGCTGGCGCGGCGTCTGCGTCTGTTTGGGCGCTGGGGCCGCAGGGTGCAAGGTCTGCAGTGCTGTCGCCAGGTGGGGAGGATGTCGGGGGTGCGCCGCTGCAGATGCGTGCAAAGAGGCCCTCCCTGGCGTCTGCAGTGAGCGCCTTGCTGTCTGCGAAGGCCCTGCGGCGGAGGCGGGGCGGCGGGGAGTGCGGGAGGGGGGTGAGCACGGCACAGCGTGCCGTGAGCGCAGGTGCCGGGGACGGTGCGGTTGCTCACTCGGTTTTGAGGTTCAGGCTGGCGGGGGCGTAGGCAACTGCGTAGACCATGGGGCCCAGCACTGGGCCCCTGCCTGCCTCATCTGCACGAGGGGGAGCACGCGAGGAGGGGACGTTTGGGTGCCGCCCGCACAACGTGGCTGTAGGCCCACTCCGAGTGCGGATGCGGGGAGTCATGCGCTGCCACACCTATGCCCAGCACGCAAGGCTGGCTGGCCCAGCCTCCCTCCTCGAGGCCTGGTAGCTGCTCCACGACGCGCACGCCGGTGCGGCACGACAGCTGCGCCTGCAGGTGCTCGGGGAGCGTCGCCATGCTGCAGCAGGAGGTCACCTCGGACGATTCAAGGGACGTTCTGACTCTATGCGCAGCGCTGTGGCGGAGTTGATGAGCATGCGTGCCCCCGAGGTGGTGCACCCCCGAAAGTTGAAAAATCACACACAACCCGCAGCAACACACGATGCAGCACGGCAACAGCTAGAGGTCTGAGCCCAGCCACAGCTCGTTCGGCGGGCGGGCGCCTGCTGCCTTTGACGTCTGCGCGATGGGATCTCGTTAGGTGCCCACGGAGAGGGGGCTCGCAATGCAGCCCGAGGGGGTCGGAGACGCGGTGTCCTACCGGGTCAAGCTCTACAAGCTCGGCCCCAACGGAGAATGGGTGGACAGAGGCACGGGCCACATCGAAGTTGCCTTCCTCGAGGTGCTGCAGTCGAGCAAGACCTACCGATTGACCGAGCAGGCAGGCCCGCGCGCGCCGGCAGGGCCTCAGCGGCGTGTGCCCCGTTGCTGCGTGCGTGCTCGCGCAGCATTCCCAGGCCATGGGCATCATCATCCTCGAGGAGGAGTCCGCAGGACGCGAGAACGGGCCGGCCATGCTCCTGGTGCACAAGCTCAGCCGGGACGACATCTACAATCGGCAGGGTGAGCGCCACCGCACCTCCCGC
>QAXK01001117.1:0-23534 GCA_004335735.1 Chlorella sp. KRBP
TGCGCACTTGCTTGGCCAGCTTGAGCGCAGGCAGCTCAATGCTGTCCCCCACCTTGAGCGAGCCCTGTGTGCACAATCAAGCGGCGCAATCGCACCATCTCATGTGCCACCCCAAAGGGCGTGGGCAGCAGCACGCGGCACCTGCTCACCTGCAGGACGGTGCCTGTGAGCACGGTGCCCTGCCCCTTGATGGGGAAGCAGTGGTCCACGGCAAACAGCAGGGGCTGCGAGGGATCGCCCTGTCGAGGCTGTGGGGATACCATGGCCAGCAGTGCGGCACGCAGCGTGTCAATGCCCTCTGGAGGCGGAGGCTGCTGCTGCTGCTGCGCAACCCCTGCGGCCTCGCCCTGCGGCTGCTGCACGGGCACACCAGCACCTGCATGTGGACATGCAGGGAGTCACACCACACGCCGTGAGCGGATCACGGGCTGCTCCCCATACGCCGTACGCCATTGTGGTCTGCGTTGGCCCCCTCATATGTACACCTTGCGTGCGTGCCCGGACCTCCCACCTCACCTGGCTTGGCTGCCACCGGGATCATGGTGACCCCCGCGAACTTGGTCATGTTGAAGGTGGCAGCCAGGCGCTTAGCCGCCTTGCGTATGAGCTTTGGCCTGTCCTCCACTGGCTGCAGCATATCCACCTTGTTAAGCACAACCACCAGGTTGTTGGTGGCCACCTCGCCAACCACCAGGCACTCGGCCGTCTGCACCTGCATGCCTGCGCGGTAGTGCCCCCCGGGTGACGGCAACATGCAGGCCCCTCATGTGCCTCGCTTGCTGCCACACAACGCACGCTGGACACGCAACCACAAGCACCCCGTCCACCCTCTGTTTGGTGCTGTCCATGACATGGTGCCGTAGTGCCGCACGCACCCTTGGTGATGTCCACCACAAGCACCATCATGTCCATGATCTGCACGCCCCCCAGGATGGTGCGGATGAGCGAGGCGTGGCCTGGGCAGTCCACCAGCGTGAACTGCAGCTCGTCGTATGGCAAGTGGGCTAGGTGTGCGGGCATGGGCACCTGCGGGGGTGTGTTTATGGGCACACAGGCGTGCTCGCTGCGCACATCATCAGGTGCAGGCCCTCAACTGCTCAGTGCTGCTACAGAGGTGGGTGCGCTTGCCGAGAAGGCGGAGAAGCCAAGGTCCAAGGTGATGCCTCGCTCCTTGCTCTGCGGGTGCTTGTCCAGGGCAGCCGTGGAGAGCTTGGTGGACAGGGCGGCCACTGCGGCGCAGCAGCACGTCGGCGCATCCCGTGGGTGAGCCTGCTGCGGCCCGTGAACGAGAGGATGCGGCAGGATGAGGACGTGGAGCGCCCGGCCTCACCTAGGCTGGTCTTGCCGCTGTCCACGTGGCCCAGGATGCCCACGTTAATGTTGAGCACCCGTGGCTGCTGCGGCTGCTGCTTGCCGGGCTGCTGCTGCTGCGCGGGAGCCGGAGCGGGCGCGGGGCTCGCCTGCTGTGGCTCGCCATTGCTGCTGGGCTTCGGTTGGCCGTGTTGCTTCTTCTGCTGTTGCTGCTGCTGAGGTTCTGACTGCTGCTGCTTCTGCTGCTTCGCTGGCTGAGCCTGCGCCGGCGCTGAGCCGCTCTTCGCGCCATGGTTGCCTCTACCGCCACCGCTGCCTCCCTGCCCGCCTCCTTTACGGCCTCCTGACCCTCCTCCTGCGTTCCTCCCTCCTCCAGCGCCCTGAGATGATTCTCCTCCTGGCACTTGCGTGGAGCGTCCGCTGGTGCCCGGCGCGTCCATGGCGTCCTGAGTCAAGCTCCCGCTAGCATCGCAGCCCTGTCGCGAGACTGTCGCGTTGCCTGTGCAGAGGGGGGGCAGCACGCATTGCATGCCGGGTCCAAACACAAGTGCTCAGGCCGCGCCAGAAGTGCAAAAATGGCGACGTTCGAGAGCGCTTGCGACTGGCTGCGGACGTGCCTGCCTGAGCGGCACCTTGCGGCTCCCCCCTCCCGCCAAAGACGCCACGCCGCCACAGCCGCAGAGCAGGCGCTGCTCTCGCCAGCTGCAGCTGCTGGGGACAGAGGGGAGCGCGGCACCACGCAGCAGGGCGACCCTTCTTCCTCAGACACCTGGGCAGCGCACGCGAGCGCCGTGCCACGAGCGTTGCACCCCGGAGACGCCACCCCGCCCTCACCTTCACCTTGCGCGGCTGCTGCTGGCCCCGCGGTCAAGCACCTGCCACGCAGTGCCCGGCAGGAACCATGCTGGGCACCGCTCAGCTCGCCACTCCCAGCCGTGGCACCAGCGCCAACGTCCGCACCAACGCAGCAGCGAGGCACAGCAGCAAGCAGCTGGGGTGCAGGCAGCAGGTGGGCGAGGAGCCCTGTCGCTGCAGCACCTGCCACGGCAGCGGCCACCATGCCACGCGCGTTCCAAGGCGAGGTGGGCGCCTGGCAAGTCCCCACTGCGGTCCCCACCACGCGCGCCCCGCCACAACCAGCGACTTCTGCAGGCGGCCAAACCGAGCCCCACAGCCAGTGCCAGCAGCAGCCAGCGGTAGCAGCAGCGCCACGGGCGCCCACAGCGCGCCCCACATCCGCCTTGATGTGCCGGCTAGAGATGGAACCCAAGCAGCAGCAGCAGCACGAGAGCCAAGCCATGGCCGGCCTTGCAGGCAGTGGGCAGGCGGGCAAGCACTCGGCCGCCCCGCCCGCGTCCCCCAGCGCGTCCCCAAGTGACGAGAGGAGGTGGGCGTGGCTCTTGCCGCAGCACCGACGCGACGCGCTGGGGCGGCCCCCGAATGACCCGCAGTTCGACCCCACCACCCTGTGGATCCCTGACAGCGTGCTCCAGAGCATGTCTGGCTTCAACCGGCAGGTGCGGGACTGCACTCTGGGTGCTCAGGGGGGCCGCCACTGTCATGCAGTTCCGCGTGCACTGCTGCAGACACGCCGTGCACCTGCCTCGCCCTGCTGCGCGCCGGTTGTTTGCAGTTCTGGCAGCTCAAGCGCATGGCTATGGACCTGGTCCTCTTTGTCAGGTGCGATGCACCCCGGCACGAGGTGTTTGCCCTGAGGCAACCTTTGAGGTTCTCACAGCTGGAGTCCGAGTTTGCTGTGTACATGCAGGCACGGGTCCTTCTACAACCTCCTGGATGTGGACGCGGACGTGGGCATGCGGTGCGGCCTCGCTCCCTCAGGGCCCCGCCGCGCTAACATGTGGAAGGTGGGATTGCACCACTAGCACAAGGGACGTCGAACACTGCCAAGCAGCTTTCCAGGCTGCGTCCTCATCCACAGCGTGCGCTGCGTTGGTGGTGGTGCTGGTGCGCAGTGCGGGTGCACCAAGGACGCTTTCCCTCGCTGGGCGCAGCGCGTCATGCAGCTAGGGTACAGCGTGGGCAGGGTGGAGCAGCAGCAGCAGGCGGGAGGCACAGGAGGGGCGGGAGGAGGAGGAGGCAAGGGCTGCATCCTGCAGCGCAAGCTGGTCCGGGTCTACTCGCCTGGGCTGCCTGTGGACTGGGACGCAGAGGCGTGCGACATCGGCGCCACTGCTGAGGTGCGGAGGTGGTGAGCACACGCATGATGAGCAAGCAAACACCAGGTGCAGGTGCCCCTGCGGCGCCACTCACTGTGTGACGTCGTTGTGTGTGTGCGCGTGTGGTTGCGTCACAACAGCAGGACGTGCCCTCAGGGCACATGGACACAGGCGTGGTGATGGCAGTGGTGGAGGCACGCGGGCCCTGTGCAGGCGGCGGAGCACCCTCCACCTCGTTTGGCGTGGTGACGCTTACTGCAGGCTTGGGGGAGCTCCACCTGGGCGAGGTGCATGGGGAGGGTCCCTCACGCACGCAGCTGCACACAGTGATGCTCACGCAGCAGCCCGCCAGCGTGGTGGCGCCGCACGCCTGCCTTGCCCCTGCCACCGCGGCGCTGTTCAACCGCTACGGGAGAGGAGGCGCAGGGTGGGCACGCGGTGCCGCCGGCGGTGGTGGCGCAGTGGCGCCAGTCGCACCCCTCGGACCGTCAGCATCACCGTCCGTTGCTGCGCCTCGCTTGCTGAGCGTGCTGCCAGCCAGCGCCTTTGCAGCAGCTGCGGACTCCCCGGCGTGTGGCAGCTTCCCCAGCTCCCACGTGCACAGCCTGGACTCACCGGTGGTTCAGTCAGCAGCTGAGCGGGCCAGGCAGCACTGCCTCCAGTTGCTGAAGCACCAGCAGGAGCAGCAACAGCAGCAGCAGCAGCAGCGGGGGCACAGTGGCGTCCCTGGTGGAGCGCAGGCCTTGGCGCAGGTGCTGGCCGGCAGTGAGGGTGCCAGGTGGGCCCAGGAGCAGCCGCTTGCCATGCAGGCGCTGGCGGTGCTGCTGCAGCATCTGCACCGCTGCTGCGCGCTGCGGGCCGCCACACGCTCACTCATGGTGCTGCCGCTGGGAGGGACGGGCCCGGGTGCAATGGGGGGCTCACATGGCGGTGCGCTGCCGCTCGGGCCAGGTGCGTGTGGAGGGGGCAGCACGTTGCTTGCCGTGGTCCAGGCTTGGTTTACATCTCATGCAGCCAGCGAAGGACCACAAGGGCTCATCACACGCCTTACACACACACGCAAAACCATGTGTGCAGGAAGCCACATGCTGCTGGACTGCACTGCCCTGGTGACGCTCGAGGTGTTTGAGGGCAGCCTGGGGGAGCGCGAGGGCAGCCTGATGCAGGCCGTGGACAACACGGCCACGCCCATGGGCAGGCGCCTGTTGCGGGACTGGCTCGCCAGGTCAGGCCTCCTCTGTTGGAGCCAGCACGCTGCAGTACGCATCATCTTCTGCAGACAGAACTGACAGCAAGCCCATGCGTCCGGATGTACATATGTGCACTGCCGCAGGCCCCTGGCCAGCGTACCGGCAATCGAGGAGCGCCTGCAGGTCGTTGCACTGCTGGTATCAGTCCCACAAGTGCTAGGGCAGTGGCGAGCGCAGCTCCTGCAGCTGCCCGACCTCCAGCGCCTGCTGCCACGCGCCGAGCAGGCCCTCCAGTTGTGCCAGCTCAGCCTGTGGGAGGCGGAGGAGGCGGCGGGCGGGGGCACGCCCCAGGCAGCATCAGCCCAGGAGGGGGAGGGCGAGGGGGAGGAGACGCCCGTGTGGGTGCTGGCCGCGCGTGAGGCGTCCGTGGTGGAGCTGCACGCGCTGCTGGCAGGGCTGCTGGACGCGTTGGAGGCGCTGCACCAGCTGCGGCAGGGCCTGGTGGGCGCCTCGCCCTCGGCCGCACGCTACCCACTGGTGCAGCAGGCAACTGCTAGTGCGGAGGAGGTGGTGCTGCCTGTGCTGGAGAGCTTGCTCGGCCTGTTCCCAAACCCTGACCAGGTGCGAACAGGTGGCATGTGGCGTGTGAGGAGTGTGTCCTGCCAGTGGTGGCACAGGATGTGCGACGCGCTGATGCTGCTGCGGGCGAGGGCTGTGTGTGTGGTGGCTGTTGAGCAGGTGGTGCGGGAGGCGGCGGCCACCAGCGCTGCCCACAGGCGCAGGGGTCCACACGGGGCGGCAGCGGCGGCCACGCTGGTGGAGCGCACGGCCCAGCACGTTGCCGCACAGCTGGGCACGCAGCAGGCACGCTACGCGCTGAGCCACGCCATGGCCTGCGTCCGCGAGGCGTACCCGCACCTGCAAGCGTTCGTCGTGCAGCTGGCCAGCCTGGATGTGCTTGCGGGCTTTGCTGGTCTGGCGGCCAGCCCCACACCATCAGGTCAGTGCACTGCAATGCAGTGCCGCCCTGACTTGCTGAGCTTGCAGTGGCCAGGAGGACCCTTGCGGACAGCAATGCCAACACTGCTGAAATGGAGCACACGCACACGCAGGCTGCACTCTCTGCCGGCCGGTGCTGTGCGGTCCGGACAGCCATGCACCTGCCGTCCTGTGGCTGGAGGACGCCTGGCACCCCGCCCTGGCGCTGTCACCAAGTGAGCCCTGCTCCCACCCTGTGCTCCATGATCCCTCAAACCTGCGCACCCTCCACCCGTGTGGCGTTGAGTGCACCTTTCCAAGTGTGCATGCATACGGCTGTGCATGTGCTGCCGCAGCGGTTGAGGCTGTTGTGCCCAACACGGTGCGCCTGGGCGGGGACGCGCCCCACACTGACACTGACCTGGAGGTGCAGTCGCCCCAGCACCCGCCCTTGTGCTCCTCCGTCATGGTGCTGGGTGGCGCCAACACGGGAGGCAAGAGCACCCTCCTGCGCACCACGGCCGTGGCAACCATCCTGGCGCAGTGCGGCGCCTTTGTGCCGGCTCGGGCTGCGCGCATCACGCCCGTGGACGCAATCTACACCCGCATGGGTGGGTGGGCTTCGCGTTGTGTGTGCGGGGGTCTTGCAAACAGGGCGGGTTGGCGGGTCAGCAGCAGGGATCAGCAGCGGGGAAGCAGAGCAGCAACAGGGAGCCAGGTGACGCACCGTCTCTTGCAACCGGACGCTTGACCTGCGCTCGTGTGCTGAGCTTTGGAGCAGCTGGAGCAGCCATTTGCCATGTGTGTCATGACCTGAGCAATGACCGCAGGTGCTTACGACCGGCTGGCCCTGGGTGAGAGCACCTTCATGTGTGAGGCGGCAGAGGTGTCCATGGCGCTGGCGGGCGCCACCCGCTGGTCCCTCCTGGTGATGGACGAGCTGGGCAGGGGCACGGCAACGCACGACGGACACGCGCTGGCGCATGGCGTGCTCACGCATGTGTGCGAGGCCATCGGTGAGGAGCTGTCTTTGTACATGTGGGAGCCCGAATGGAGGGCTTGGCAGCACGCACGTGCGACGCTGAGTGCTGCCACCGTGACCGCCCACAATGCGCCTGCAGGTGCGCGGGCCATCTTTGCCACACACTTTGCCGGGCTGGGGGCTGCGCTGGCCCGGCAGGGGCGCGTGCAGCTGGCTCACATGGCCCACACCAGCACGGCCGGGACCTTCCAGGTGCTACACCGCATCAGGCCCGGGCCCCCACCGGGCGGCAGCTGCGGCGTGCAAGTTGCCCAGCTGGCCGGCCTGCCCGCCTCAGTGCTGGCGCGCGCGCACGCCATGAGCTCCCGCCTCCAGCGCAGCAAGCAGGCGGCCGACCCCGAGCTGGTGCACCAGGCGCAGTACGCCGTCCGCCTCCTGCGCAGGCTCTCGTGGGGAGACCAGGTGTTGCATGAGCTACGCCATCTTGTAGCTGTCGCCACCTGATCATTTTTCGTGCTGTACCCCTCATCCTCATTAGGCCCTCATCTGGACGAGGAGGCGAGGCCTTTGGGAGCGACCAGAGCGCGAGATGTGGCGCCGAGCAGCACCCCCAACACCCCACCGCGCCAGTGGCACACCGTCGGCGCTCTATCTGCGCGAGGCGAGCCACTCGCAGGCCGGGCCGGGGCCGCGCAGCACAGCCGCCGCGCCATGCGCCATGAGGAGCAAGAGGAGCAGCAGAGCGCAATCGGCGCGATGCAGCGCTGCCAGCCATCGCGTCCTGCACGCCACCTCGCCAGGTGCACCATCGCCATCAGAGGAGCATACAGCAGCAGGGGGATCCACAGGTGCTGCTAGCTCACTTGCAGCAGCACTATGACGTGTGTATCAACACGTGCAGGATCCCAGGACGAGTCGGTGCTGCCGGACGCGGGCGGACCCCTCACGCATGACGACCACGCCGCGCTAGCCGCCAGCCTTGGCCTGGCGCAGGATACCGTCCTGCGCCTGCTGCAGCAGCACCCCGTGGCCTCAGGCCTCACCACCTCCCAGCTCTCCACCACCACCCTCAGCCTCAGCTCCGCGCTCCTGCTCAGCCCAGCGTCGGCGCTGGCAATGGTCCTCAAACGGCCGCTGCTGGCCCGGGTGCCCGCTCAGGACGTGGCGGCAGCAGTGGACGCCCTGGCGCGTGTCGTGTCAATGGACATGCGCGACGCCGCCCCGCTGGTGGCAGCACAACCGGCGTTGCTGGATGTCGCAGCAGACGCCTTCAGAGCAGACGTGGTGCGGCTGTCGTCCGCCTTGGAGGTGTCGTCCTCAGCTGTCCTCCTCATCCTCAGCCGCTGCTCGTGGCACTCGCTGAGGCAGATGCTGGAGGGGCCCCAGCCGGTGCTGCGGCAGCAGGTGCAGGACCTGCGGGAAGTGCTCACGGGCAGGTTTGGCGCGCGCAACGGGGCGCTTCTGTGCCAGCTTCTCATCACGCGGTGGCCAGACTTGCTGGTGTCCACGCCAGCCGCCCAGGTGGAGGCCTCCCTGTCGGTGCTGGTCAGGCTGCTGCGCTTGCCCAAGCGCCGCATGGTGACGCTGCTCAGCAGGTGAGCGGCAGGCCCGGCACACACCTGCCTGCACAGTGCGTGCATGGCGCCTTGTGCTTCCAGCTTCCAGCGTATGCAGGCTCCCACCTTTTGGACCATGTTGCGTGACGCCGCAGGTGCCCTCCCCTGCTGCGCACCAGCGCAAACGAGCTGCTCGCAAACTACAAGGGCGCCCTGGTGGCGCTGCGCATTGACGCCGCAGCAGTCAACAGCATGCTGGCTGCTGAGCCCCGCCTGCTGCTGCTGGACGCGCAGCGCCTGCGCACACGCGTGGACGGCATGCTCTTTGGGCTCTACCTGCCCCGCAAGCAGATGCTCGACATGCTGGTGCGCCAGCCGCAGCTGCTGCTGTACAGCCCCGCCACGCTGGCGGCGCACCTGGCTGACGTCATGGATGTGCTGGCGGTGCAGCACGAGGTGGCGGTGGCCATGCTGGAGCAGTACCCCATCCTGCTCATGTGCAGCAGGAGGCTCCTCGAGGTACGCACTGCCGCCCACACGCACACGCCCTTGCTGGATAGCTGCTGCATGAGCTGTGATGAGCGCTGGCGCCTGTACCAGGCATCACGTTGCCGCGCTGGCGCCTGTGCCAGGCATCACGTTGCCATTGCGTGTGTGTGTGCGCGCGCGCGCACAGGGCAAGCTGGCGTTGCTACGGCAGCTGTTCGGGCTGACGCCGCTGCACGCCCGGGAGCTGGTGACGCTGCAGCCCCGCGTGCTGTCCTTCAGTGCCGAGCGGTTGAGGGGCAGCAGGGAGGTGCTGACGGAGACGCTGGCCGTGCCCGAGGGCAACCTGGCCATGACCATCATGGTGTGCCCCACGCTGCTGCTGGCCCCACCCACCACGGTAAGCAGCTGCCAAGCGTTCGCCCTGCAACCAACTTGCGGTCAACTTGCAGCCACTCTGGTGCCTGACGCGGTGGCACGAGCTGTGGTCACGTGCTGTGGTTGCAGATCCAGGGCAAGGTGCGGGACCTGGCCGCCCTGCTAGCCGTGGACGAGCAGCGCGCCGCCCTCACCTTGCGGAGCAACCCGGGCCTGGCCATGCAGGAGGCGCAGCTGTGGCAGACCAACTTCGACACCCTGGCCTCTCAGTTGGGCCTGGCGCTGGAGCAGGTCAGGCAGGTGATGCTCACCAAGCCGCAGCTGCTCTCCCAAACGCCACACCGCCTGCTGGCGCGCTGCACGCAGCTGGCCGCGCTGGCGAGCACCAGCGGCCTGTGGCGGAGTGCGCTGGACAGTGCTTCTGCGGCAATGGTGCTCCCCCTGCTGACGTGCGAGGCGCGAGCCTTGCATAGGTTGGCGTACTTGGCGGATATGGGGCTGCAGGCGGAGCACCCACACATGCTCATGGCGGTCAACGGCACTGGCGGTCGGCAAGCTGCTGCGGGGCGTGCGCGGGACGCATCACTCCTCAGCGACGCGGCAGCCTTTGAGGCGCGGCACCCGCAGTATGGGCCGTGGTGGTCACAGCTGCGTGCGTTGCAGCGGCAGGCTCAGGTGGCGGCGGCGCGTCAGGGAGTGCTGGAGCCGGGGCAGGGAGGGGAAGCAGAAGAGGAGGACGAGGACGAGGAGGGCATCAGGCGGGGCCCGGAGGGCGCCGCAGGGGGTGGTGTGTCCAGGCACCGGGACGAGCGGCTACTCGACTTCATGATCTGCATGCTGCAGCCGGCGCACGTCCCTGGCGAGCAGCGGGCAGTGCCCTTGCAGGCTGAGCGCGCTCGCTCACCCAGCAGAGCTGAGTGCTAGAGGCTCAAGCCTCTTCTGGGGCGTGACTCAACCACTGCTGATGCACACCCTGGCGTGCTCGTGTATCTTGTGTTGCAACTCAAAGCAAGAGACGCAGGCCAGTGGAAACACATGTGCACAACGCCTCAGCGCTTGAACCACTTTGGCATCTTTGGGCCCCCCGCATCGCCAGCTTGGGACAGATCAGGTTGCGCCTGCCGCCCCGCCGCACGCGCCGCCGCCACAGCAGCCACCGCCTCCTGCGCAGCACCTGATGATGATGGGCCTGCGCCTGCAGCGCCCGCTGGCCGGGCCCCGCTGCCCTGCACAGCTGCTGTCGCATCGCTGCGCTGCACTGGCTTGCCCGGCAGCGGCTGCTCCAGCGCCAGCGCTGTCACCATGCACGCCGCCACTTGGGGCTTCAGCAGCTGTGTCGTCGAATCTGCAAGCACACAACACCACAACGAGTTGCTGAACACCTGGGTGGTGCAAGCACGGGTTTCGGCTGCGACCTGCGCGGACAAGTGCACTGCTCACCTGCAGCAGCTCCCGTGACCTGCACGTGCACCAGCGCCGCGGGCACCAGGCCAGCCTTGAACAGCGTCTGCGTGTCGTCCTTTAGCACCTGCACCGCGCGCGCAGCATGGCAAGCACACTAGGTGGCAAGGCACAGCACCGACTAGGTTTGAAAGGTACGTGCACACAGCAGATGTTGCGTGCCCTCACCTGCTTTGGTGGCGCCGTGAAGAGCGCGACGCCTTGCTTGCCCGCAGACGGCGAGGCGAGGAGCTGCTGAACAAAGCCCTGCAGGTGCAAGAAGTTTGGCGCGTGGTGGATGGGTGTGGTGCTGGGCCAGGGCTTGCTTGCTCTGGCCAGCGCTCGTCACTTGTGCTCACCTGCACCGTGCCGATTGTGTCGGTGGCAGCAAAGCGCGCCTGCATCACCACGCCATCCCTAAACCGCAGCCGTATCGCGACCGGACCGTACGCCTGCGCAGATCAAAGCACCGCACAAAGCACAGCGTCAAGGTCCTGTACCTGTTCCAACGCGCAGAGCAAGCAATGGTATGGTGTGCGGCTCACCTGCAGCCTGGCTTGCTCCTCCGCCTCCCTCATGGCTTGCGTCTTAAACCCATGCGCCTCCTCCTACAAGCAGGACAGACGCACAATGAGCGTCTTGTGGTGCTGAAGGTGATGAAGTTGACGGTGACGACAGCGGCAGGGTGCAAACTCCACGTGCTGAACAAGTCAGTCTGTACCCTGTACCCCATCCCATACCTTGCGCCTCGCCTCTGCAGCCCTCAAGATGCCAGCCAGGTCCTCAGGCGTCAGCTCATAAAAGGAGTCGTCCTCATCACCGTCCACCTGCATGGGCCCCGCGCCACTGCCACCGCCTGCAGAGGTGCTGGCGCCCCCCTCCTGCTGGTGTAGCCGCTGGTGCTGCTGCTGCTGCAGTGCTGCCTCAGTGGTGAGCAGGGCCTCCCGTGGCGGTGACACGCCTGCGGCTCTTGACACGTCAAGCAGATCCACCAGGGCGGCAGGCGGCCCGGCCTGCTCCTGCGGCTGCAGCTGCTCTGCTGGCGCCTCTGATTGGGCAAGGGGCGAGGGTTCGGGAGCACTAAGAGGGGCGCTGACTTCTGGCTGGAGCACCTGCGAGGCTGGTGGTGCAGGCGCTGCAGGCTCTGGTGTGAGCTGCAGCGCCGTAGTCTGGTCCGCCACCACAGATGCTGCTGGCTCTGCTGCCGGCGCTGCTTCAGGGACTGCAGCTGCAGGGGGTGCTGCTGGGGCTGCTGCTGGGGCTGCAGCTGGCCTGGACGATGACACGGCGAGGATGCTGCCGGACGGAATGTTTGCCAGGCGGAACGGCACGTCAAGGTCCACCTGCGGACATGAGCAGGGATCTTGCTCGTTGCAGGCCCTGAGGCAACGGGGCCAATCCCTTGCTCTGGAGACACACTGCACCACCCCACGCACCGGCTTCTTGCTGCACGTCAGCTTGATGGAGCCCGGGTCCAGCGCAGGGCGGAACTTGGCGCACACAGCGGGGAGCACCGCTGACAGAGGCTGCATGGGCGTCACCTTGACCGTCTGGCGCTGCTCTGCGGGGCGTGAGGTGGTGCACCAAGATCTTGGGAGGCTCTGCCCCCCGCCGGCGGTTCGGCAGGCATCGAAACAGCGCTAGTCTCCTCTGCACACCTGGCGGGCCGCTGTAGGTGATGACGACGGACGACGCCATCGTGTGTGGTGAGCCTGGGGCGAGCCTCTCGAGAGCACCTCTGATGGCTGGAGGGGGAGCCTGCTGGTACTGTTGCCTGCTGCTGCTGCTTCCTTAGCGCTGCTTTAGCACGGTGTGCTGTTGGGACATGACTCTGCTCTGCGCGTCCCGGTCGTGTGACCTAGGGTTAGGGTGCACAGCGTCGGTGCGGCTACCACAGCTGGTGTGCTCAGCAGCTGGTGTGCTCAGCTGCTCATGTCCACAGGCACGGAGGTTCTGCACCTGACACGAAGCAGCAAGAGCAAGCAGGCCCGCATATCATACATACAGCTGTGCAACACGGCAACCCTGCCCACTCAGCGCAACTTGGCCCAAACGATCAGGGCAATGCCCAGCAGGAGGAAGATGATGACGCCTGCCATGATGATTTTGTTCTGCATCATGACGCGCGACATGTTGGACAGGATCTTGCGCGCCTTGCTGATGTTGTCGTCCGCGCCCTGGAGCGTGTTCTTACTGGACAGGATGGTCTCGCGCTGGCTGTGGAGGTCCCGCAGGATGCTGGCGCCCAACTCCTGCAGCAGCAGCGGCAGGAGCGGCACCGTGTCACTGTTGTCCATGTAGCTGCTACCCACATGGCGCTTGGCACTTGTGCGCAACGCAGCTGGGCACCAAGCCTTGCCAGCATGACCTCCTCTCTGGTGGCGCAGGACCTGTTACTGCTGCAGGCCACACCTTCCCACACCAAGACAGCGCCACCCCCGCACCTCTGTCTGCATGAGCTGCTCCTTGCCATACTGGAGCATGTCGGTGGTCTTCTCCATCCGCTGCGTCGCCGTCAGCATGCGGTCCCGCTGCCCGGCGGATGATGACAGGTAGTCGCCGCCCAGCCCCTGCGGTGGTGCGCAAAATGCGCAGGCCATGCGATGCAATGAGTCAGGTGACCTCACTGGCTAACGGCACCTGCACCCCAGCAGCTGGCGCTGAGGCCTGCCCATTATATGGACAGCCCCCTCCGCACCAGCTCCGCCCGCGCCGCGTCGCCTGCAGGCGCGGTGGCCGCAGCCTTCTTCACTTGCTCCCTGAGCGCCGCCAGGTCGGCCTTGTAGTTCTTGACGTTCACTTGCATGGGCTTCGCCTGCTCTGGAGGCAGGCTGCGCGCCTCCATGTCCATCCGCTTGATCTGCGCCGCATGCCACGCCGGCCAGCAGCCTCCCAGAGCTTGCCGCAAGCTAACACGCCGCCTGCAGGAGCCTGCACCGCAGGGAGTGGCTGCGCTGAGGTCCCCACCCCGTGAACGCAAAGGCACGCACCACGTCGTCCGCAGAGCGCAGGTCGGCCTCGACTTCCTGTATCTTTCGCCGCCTCGCATCTGCGCATCAGGCACGCTCAGGCGGCCTGCGTCGTTCGCGAACACTGGTGCGCGCCACTCGTGGTGCTGGTCCTCGGCTCGAAGTCCCTCGCACCTCCGCTCAGGCCTTCCAAGGACGCGATTTTGCGCGACGCGTCCGTGCTCTTGTTGCAGTAGTCGGCCTCATACTGCTTGAAGAGCGCCGAGCTGTCCATCTGCGCGTCCGGCACCAGATGCTTGCTGGGTCCTGCGCTCCGCTCGGCTGTAGCTGTGCGTCAAGTGTGGGCTCTCAGGGCGTGTTGCAATGTGCAGCTCTTCAAGGCGTGAGGCGGGGCGAGGTGCGTGTGGGCGCATGCGCGTCCCGCCATCATGCGGTGGCGCAGCGATTAGTGTGCCTTGGCCGCAGCACGGGCAGCTGAAGGTGCCAGTGCGTTGGTGCCTGCTGTGGGTGGGCTACCAGTTGATGCGCCGGAATGGAGCGTGGGGGCCGGGACATGCTCGTACGTAGCGCAGTCCTCGACGAACTTGTCCTTGCGCAGGATGATGGGCCTGAGATGCACATGTGAGCCGTGCACGTGTGAGCAGCCAGTGTTTGCTCCTCAGTGCACGTGCGGGGCACCTCCTGCCTCGCACAGCCGCTGCCCTCGCTGCAGCAGCTTCAGCAACAGCAGCCCTCTGGCAGCAGCAGCACAGGCTTGGCAGCAGCGAAATCGCACCTGCCCCAGAGCGACTGGCCGTCCAGCGCTTCGATGCACGCGTCCAGGTCCGCCCCGTCCTTCATTGTCACCACGCCAAGGCCGCACGTCTTGGTGAACGAGCCATGGCCCTTCTTCAGCAGCTCCACGTTCGCCTGGCAAGGCCGGATGGGCAGCCAAAAGGGGCGTGTGTGTGCGTGCGAGCACGCGACGACAGCGCCGTGCTGAGGACGCCTGAACTCACCACATCGAAGCCCTTTGCGTGGAACACCTCGTCTACCTGCACCGTAGCGATATTCTGCGGAAGATTGGAGAGGAACCTGCGCAGAGGGGAGATTCACGACAACAACATCTACGGCGCGATGCGTGCCGTGCGGGGCCCCGACAGGCGGCACATCGAGCGCTCACAGCGTCGGGTGGCGCGGCTTGCTTGGCTGCTTCTGCAGCGCCGGCTGGGCAGGAGTTGTCGTGGCCATTTTTGCCGCGTCAGCCTTTCGGAGTGCGAGTCTTGTAGTGTGCTTTGCAGAGGCAGGGGAGTAACACTGGCACTGTGTGCTGTGAGCTCAGTCTTCTTCCTCTTGAGCGGATGGGTCTGGTGCCTGGACGCCCTTGCCCGTGCTGGTCCACCGTGGCAGAGGCGAGGGCAGGCCCAGGGCGTCGAGGTGCTGCGCCAGGAAGGCTCCAACCTCGGCCTGGCTCTCAGGCGCGCTGTCAAGGTTGTGGAAGAGCACGTCGCAGTTGTCCTGGAACTCAGCGTCGAGATCATAGAGCACCTGCGCCAGCAGCACACACCACGTGCAGCGATGTATGTCCACACCCATGGTGCACCGTGGCAGCTGACTACCAGAGCACTGCACACCACCCTCACCTGCAGCGCCTCCTCCACGCGGTCCTGGCGCACAGGCTCGCCCGCCGCCAGCGCGCCCAGCACCTCCTCGGCGCGCTTGGTGGCCACCTCGGCATCCAGCGTGGCCAGCTGCTCCTTGCTGTTCCCCACCTCGGGGTTCTGCTCAAAGTACCGGTACAGCTCAACCAGCGACGTGTCCTCGCAGGGCGGCTCGTTGTCCGGGGCAAAGTCAAACATGATGCTCGTCATGTAGGTGGACGTCCACTCTTGGCCAAACGCCACATCCAGCACACGCGACGTCTTCTTGTTCGCCAGCTGGTTGTCCACAAACCTGCACACACGCAGTAAGCAGCCAGCGCTGCTCTTGTACAGCAGTCCAATGCAGCCAGAAGGGGATTGAAAGCGTGCTGTCCACGACTTGTCGCAGCACGCACCGTTTGTGTCCTTGGAGCAGCTCCTGTTGCCTGGCCTGCTGCTGCGGGTCGCTGCCCGCCAGTGGCGACACCAGCTTGGCCAGCGCGCAGTGTGCCCGATGCAGGGCCACGGCGTACTTGAGGAAGGCGGCCAGGTCCTCGCCATCACGGGGCCGGATGCACACGCACGCTGGGCTGAAGATCTCCGTGCCCCAGTCGGGGATGTTGCGCGCCTTGAGGTCGTCGGGCAGGAACGCCTGCTGCAGCTCAAGCATGGTCTGCGTGGACAGGCAGGCGTGCAAGGCACCCCATGCGGGCACGGGTTGCTCCGGGTAAAGAGTTGCTGGTGTTGGGGGTCAGCGACAGTGCTTACAAAGCCGACTCACCTGTAGGTAGTGAGGTGGCAGGTACTTGTTGGCGCGCACCGGGCAGGCGTCCACGATGGCCAGTGAGACCGTCCTGCGAGCAGGAGCGAGCATGTGCGCACAAGAGAGCGGTGAAAGGCGCTGGCTGCAGCGTGGCCATGGCTGACGCCACCCACACGCCACGCTGGCCGCCTGCATGCCGCCCCTCACCCCTTGGCCGCTACGATGTCCATGGCAAGGATGGGCAGGTCGTACTTGTAGCGCGGGTACATGACCATGTGCAGCACCTGCAACCCGTCCTGCCTGCAGGCCACCTCGAGGTGCATCTTGCGGAACACGCGCGAGCAGTAGATGCGGTTCTCCATCAAGAGCCGTGGGTACCTGCAGGGCGGCAGGCACGCAGACAGCACGCGTTGGCTGGCTGGCACACATTGCAGCCAACACACTGCCCCAGTATGCAAGCGGCGCAAACACACACGCTGCGGGGCACGGCGAGCTGCACAGCCTGCGAGCTGCCTCACCCCGGCTGGTCTGGTGCTGGGTCGGGCATGTCTGAGTAGGACCAGCCCTGCAGCTCGTTCTTTGGGTCCAAGCTGTCGCAGATGGAGAAGCGCTCCTTCCACCACTCCCTCGGGTACATGCTCAGGTCTGCAGGAGTCACGTGTCCACGGCACGCCAGACGATCAGACGCTGGCTTGACTGTCATAGTTGCAGGATCAGCATGCTGCCTGCCCGCATGCCAGCACCAGCCAAGCGTCGCTCACCATCCAGGAAGGCCTCGCGCCACGTCCCTTCGATGCGCTGCGCCAGGAAGGCAATCGCAGGGTCGAGGTGGCCTTTCAACCGCCATGTCCCCAGACCAATCAGCTCATTGACCAGCGCAGGGCTCAGCACGTTTGCCGCCTCCAGCAGGCCCGTGGTCTGCAGGCACACGGTGGTGGTCGGAAGCGTCACCCTGCACGTGACCTGCAGCCCTTGTGCGTGCGGCCTCAGCCCTCTACCTGCTCCACACAACGCACCTGCCATTGCGCCTTGGGCACCTGGTCCAGCGCGTCCTGCACCATGTTCCAGCGCGCCTCCTCCTCCTCGGCGTACGTGTAGAGCTCATCCAGCTGTCCCGCAAACAGGCTGCGCCACTCCTCACCCAGAGAGGTCTCCTCGTCCAGCTCCTCCTCCTGCCTCAGTCGCTCCAGGTCCTCTGCGCTCCACGCCAGCTCCTGCGCCTGCTCGCCCTGTGCTGGGGGCGCTGCGCTCCGGGCACGGCAGCTCCGCTGCAGCTGCTGTTGATGCTGCCTGGGGTGCAAGCAGGTAAGACGTGCCTGCTGAACCTGGCAAGGCCGTGCAGATGCTGCTGCGCGATGGCCGCTGCTCGCCGGGGGCAGCCGCCACGCCATCATGCCCCGCCGGGCCGAACCACAGCGCTGGCACGGCGATGGCGGTGATGGCGTGCGATACCTGGCGATGCGATGCCCGATCGCCGCTGGCGGGTGGTGCTGTGCTGGAGTCGACCCGAAGTGTTCAATCACACACTCCTTTCGTTCGGTGCTGAGAACTCGGCTAAGCACACGAGATGAAGAAGATCTATGCCCCACGCGCAGAGGTGCGTGATGAGCAAAGTCAAGATTTCTCGTGCCCTCAAGAGGGCACGCGCGAATAGCGCAGGAGCAAGAGGGGCAGCAAGAGCGGCATAGCAGCATTTGCGCGCATGCACCACGGCGAGCATGGCTCCTTCGCCCAGCCGCGGGCGCAGGCCTCACCATCACGGACGGAGTCCGGGCAGCGGAGCGGCACTCGGCCCTGCAGCGCCACAGGCAGGCGCTGCAAAGGGCGTGCAGGTGTTGGTCCGTGTGCGGCCTATGCTGCCCAGGGAGCTGCAGCATGACAACGCCGTGGAGGTGGTCTCGGTGCGTCCCGTACGGCGGCGCATGTCGTCATTTGGACTCTGCGTACAGCTCAGGAGTCCGTGCACACTGCACGACGCAGCGTGGGATGTCCCTGTTGTGCCGCGCAGGACCAGGAGCTGGTGGTGTTCAAGCCGAATGCCGAGTTTGCGTCGGCCTACGACCACGTCCTCGGCCCGCACTCCACGCAGCAGGAGCTGTACCAGATGGTGCAAGGTGCGCAGCCCCCTGGATGTGCATGGTGCTGCTGCCGCCGCTGCTTCATTGCGACAAGTGGTCCACCCGCGGCGCTCACCGCTCTGACCGTGTGCGCTTGGGTCCTTTGCCTGTTCCCAAGCAGGCAGCATCTTGTCAGCCATTGACGGGTACAACGCCACCGTGTTTGCGTACGGGCAAACCGGCACTGGCAAGACGTTCAGCATGATGGGCCCGCCCAACACCGACCTGGGTGCTGCTGCCAAGGCCGTGCGGCATGATGGCGGCTCCACCTCTGCGGCCAGCAGCCTGCACAGCGCCACGTGGGAGAACCTGGGCATCATCCCGCGGGCGCTGCTGGACCTGTTTGAGCACCTGCGCGTCCGCAGCGAGCGGGACGGGGTCCGCGTGAGCGTGGCCGCCAGCTACCTGGAGATCTACAACGACCGGCTATTTGACCTGCTGCAGCCTTACAAGAAGGGCATGGGCGGAAGGTGAGTGCCAGTGCGGAGAAATGGGCTTGGAAGGGCGGCTTGAGAGGGCGGCAAGTGCATAAGCACCAAATCGTGTCCCTGCTCCCTTGCTTCCCGACATGCAGGGACCCCCAGGACATGCAGCAGTTCAAGGCGCTGCACGAAGTGCGTGAGGACAAGACGGGCGCCACCTGTGTCCCCAACGCGCTGTGTGTCAAGGTGGCCAGCCTGGAGGGCGTGCTGGCGCTGCTGCACAAGGGCGCCAAGCACCGGGCCGTGCGTCACACCGAGATGAACATGCATTCTTCCCGCAGCCACGCCATCCTGCAGCTCGTGGTGGAGCAGTTTCCCCAGGGCGCGGGCGGGGCAGCGCAGCGTGGCATGGTGCTGCGCTCCAAGCTCAACTTTGTCGACCTGGCCGGTAACGAGCGCTGGAACAAGGAGGTGGACATGGGTGCTGACCGCGTGGGCGAGCTCACGTCCATCAACGGCTCCCTGAGCGCGCTGGCCACGGTGGTGGCGGCGCTCACTGAGGGGGCCAAGGGCAAGCACGTGCCGTACCGCGACTCCAAGCTCACGCACCTGCTGCAGGACTCACTGGGCGGTAACTGCCGCACCACCATCGTGGCCACCATCTCCCCCAGCCTCCTGGCCTTTGACGAGACTGTGTCCACGCTCAAGTTTGCCGACCGCGCCAGCGCCATTGGCAACAACCCCGTGGTCAACACCTCACGGGACCTGGGCAGCGTGCTCGCACTCAAGGAGCGGGAGATTGCGCGGCTGAGGCAGCTGCTGGCAGCGTACATGGAGGGAGGCACGGGCAGCAGCAGCGGGGGTGCCCAGGCTGCCGGCGCTGCGCCTGGCAGTGCGCTGCCCCAGCTCGACCCACAGCAGCAGCAGCAGCAGCAGCAGCAGCAGCAGCAGCAGCAGCAGGACCCTCATGCAGCCATGGAGTCCGCCCAGCAGCTGCTGGCGGAGCTGGAGAACACGCGGCGTGCGCTGGAGATGGAGCGGGTGCTGCGCGCGGAGCTGGAGGAGCAACTCAAGCACGCGGGCCCTGCAGGACAGCCCTGGCAGCAACAAGAGCAGCAGCAGCAAGGGCTAACCCTGGGCCACCAGCAACAGCCAGCCGCTTCACCTGCACTTGTAGGCAGCCAGGGGCGCTCGGCCGCAGTGGACTACTTGCGCGTGGTCACTCCAACAGACACGTCCAGCGACTTTTCACCCAGTCCCACCACGCACGTCGCCACGGGGCTCGTGTCCAGTGCGGGGTCAGGCAACCCCTTCAAGGCCGTCATGTCACGACGTGCTGAGCTAGGCTTGGCCCCCAGCCTGCCAGGGGATGGTGGCAGCAGCGCCCTAGGCAGCCCTGCCAGGTTCAGGGACCTGAGCCCCAACCACCACCCTGCGCGTGGGGCCAGTGCTCTGTCCACCGGGGGCACCAGCCTGCTGCACAAGTCTTATGCACCACCAAGCAGCGGCTCCCTCCGGCAATCGGGCCAGCGCAGCGACCACCACAGCAGTCTGGAGGCAACCATGCGCAGCATCCGCGAGCAGGTGATGCAGCTCACCATGCTGGAGCAGGACAATCGGCAGCGCATGGCAGCCATGATGTCAGCAGGCCGGTCAGCACGCGTCAGTGCATCACCTCAGCGCAACCAACGCCGGCAGCAACCAGGCGGGCCCGCCTCAGTGTATGGCTCACCTCAGCGGCGGCCGCAGGCGGCACCAGGCGGCAGCGTTGGTGGAGGGATCCTGGACAGCGTGTCACACCTGACGCCAGCTGCGGCTTCCCACCCCGCGCCGCGCCCCTTGCCACCCCACGACAGCTTTGACCAGCTCGTCAACGCAGCGCACGCCAGCGTGCAGCAGTCACAGCATGCAGTGGCGTTCCCTGTGCAGCCCTACGGGAGTGCAGGCTCCATCACTGCTGCAAGCCACTCGGCCACGCCGGAGCTCATCTCCTCTGGCCCTTCTACAACGCAGGCGTGGGGCAGGTCAGCACTTTTGCGCGCGTCAGCCAGCACGCTGCCGTCAGATGCAGGGCCTGGCAGCATGGGAGCAGCGCCAGGTTTGGCGGAAGCTCGTCAAGGCACTGCATCGTCCTCGCTGAGCGCGCCCGTCATGGGCACCACGCCGCCTGGAGGGGGGTGGGGCAGGTCCGCCCTGCTGGCTCACAGTGCTTCAGGCGGCGGACCGCTCGTACCCAGCCACGCGCCGCCCCTATCCGCTCCACCTGCCAACTCATGGGGCCGGTCCGCCATCACACAGCAGCACCAGCCGCAGCACAGCAGCTCCTCAGGGCCTCCTTTGATGCTGGCGCAGCAGCAACCGTACGACAGCGCCGCGCTGTCGTCAAAGCCCGCACGCAACATGTCAGCTCGGGGCCCTGGGCGACTCGACAAGGGTGAGTGCCAAAGGTTGTAGAGCACGTGATATGAGGTCCTCACCGCTACGTGGGGCAGTTGAAGGTGCGGTGCTTGAAACGTGCTGTGGCGCCACACTGCTTGGCTTTGTTGCGCAGGGTCGCTCATCTACATCCTGGGGTCGTCAGCCAGCAGCATCCGTGCCAAGGCCATGGCGTCAGCGCTACAGCACACTGCATGGGGATGATGACTTGGCGTGCGCCGCGGGGACTGTGTTCTTCCTGGGTCCCTGACCTCTGTAACAAGACATCAGCATCCTTGTTGCAGCAGGACAAGAGGCTCAGGGCAGCACGCAGAGTTCCTTGCTCAGGTCTGTCAGCTTCTGGAACGTGGTGCTGTCCGCTTCCCGCTTCTGCAAACAGGTTCCAGTCGGTGCGCGTTGTGTTTGTTGGCGGCAACACTGGGTGGGAGAAAGCAGCACATCGGCCAGCACCAACCCACTCACCGGCATTTGCGGCTGTGGGATGACGTTGCGCTTGAAGACGGGATACGTGTCCGTAGATGACGCCGCACTGGGTGTCAGCGTGCAGTGCAACGCGCCGTCTTGTGCTTGGCAGAACGTCAGGGAGACGGGCATGACTTTCTGCGCAGTTGAGCCACACCCAGGCACCACGTCATCTGCGTGTTCCCACAGCTCAGTGCCGTGCTCCTTTAGCGTGTCAGCCCTCACCCGTGCTTCTCACCTCCTGCTTTGCCAGGCGAGCTTCGAGGTGCGCCAGGCCCTCAGCTGCATCCACGACAATGGGCACTGTGCTGCCGTCTTGCCGCTTTATGAGGATGGGCATGCCGCTGCAGCTGCTTGCCATGGACCTGCTCTCCAGCAGCCCCGCCACCTCGCCGACAGGCATGTCAGCCTCTACCAGGTCAGGCACGACCTGGCCAGGCTTGGCGTGCGTGGTGAGGAAGATGAGCCGGGGTGCCCGCAGGCGCGACGATAGATACAGTACAACCTACAGCCTCAGGCACGCCCGAGGAGCAAGAGGTGATACTATTGGCTGTGGCATGATTATGTGCTTCATGGGGCCAGCGGCACCCCTCCGCGCACCTCGTCTGCAAGCGTGTACTCCTGCATGAAGTGGTCGTCCAGCGTCAGGTGGTCCTTGAGGTGCTGGCCCGTGAAGCACAGCACTTGCTGCTGAATGGGGATGCCTGCGGGGACAGCGCAAGCGCGGCACGCTGCCGTACGGTGGACGGGTGGCACACGTCCTTAGACGCCCTGCGCGGCCCTGTCCCCTGAGCCCCGACTGCAGCATTGAAGCGGCTTGCCTTCCTGCTCCTCCAGCAGCTGCTTTATCTCCAGGACCGTGGCGCTGCCGCTGACCTGCAGCAAACGACGCTCCCCGCTCGGGCACTGCACGAGTAGACGCATTCTTGCTGCTGGCCTTGTGTGCTGATCCCTCGCTGCTTTTCCTCCTTCTTCGACGCAGACCCGCATCAGAGTGTCGTACCGGTGCGCGAGGAAGAGAGGAGGCAAGCAAGCGGGAGAAGGACTACTACTGCTTGGAGCAGGGGTAATTCACGCATCACAGCAGCGCAGCTCGGTTGCGCACAGCTGCGTGTGCTGCGGGATTGCCGTGCGGAGAGGCACGACACCGGAGACTCTGCGCAGGCGCGGGCTCGGCGCAGCGCAGAAGATGGACTCGGCTGCAAACGCTGCGAGGTGTGGAACGCTCGCCTGGTCGGTCTGGTCGACTCGCTCCGCGCTCTCTGTGCCGACCATGGGAGCACTGCCTTTGCACGCACGCAGGGAGCAGCGCGTGCTGGCCAGGCGCAAGCGCATCCAAGAGCGCTTGGCAGCTCTGAGGACCGGTGATGTGGCAGGTGCGAGCCGGCGTGTGCACGCGGCATGCGGCATGCGTCTGCAGCGCAGTGCACCCACACAGTGTTTGGCCTGCGTGGCTCTCCTCTCATGGCAGGAGGTGACGTGGGAGACAAGAAGGAGGAGCTCGGCCGCGGGAAGCAGCAGATCATTGAGAGCAAGCGCAAGCTGTACCGGGTCAAGCACCGCACCGACCAGGACGTGACGTCCGTACGCACGGGTGGCGATGAGCGCGAGCAGGCGCACCGTGTGGCGGAGGAGAACACACGCCAGGTGCGTGCTTGCCCTCACCTCCAGGGTGGCACTCCGTAGTACTCATCTGGGTGAGGTGTTTGTTGGTGCTGAGCCTCCCTGGACCTGGTGCACGGATGTCAATGTGCAGGAGCTCCGGGCCAAGCTGCTGGCGGAGGCGGAGCAGAGCGCTAGGCAGAATGCAGCCGTGGCCATGCGCTGGGCAGACCTGTTCTCCATCGAGGTGCCGCAAGACTTGTACAACGAGATTGAGAAGCAGCGGCAGGCGTGTGAGAAGATCATTGGCTACAAGGACAAGCTGATCGGAGGTGAGCAGACGGAGCAGTGCATGTGGGAACCAGGCAACGTGCACGGCTTCGTATGGTGCAGCTGCACCACACGCTGCTCTCTCTCTGGCTGCGCGCAGAGATCCGCACCGAGCTCAAGCGCAAGGATGACGAGTTCGTCAAGACACTCAAGCGCCAGGCGGAAGACATCGACACGCTGCTGCAGTACATGAGCAGGCAGTTTGTGGAGATGCAGAACGCGTACAAGGAGGAGCTGGACGAGATTGAGAGCGCCTTCCTTCAGGTGCGCACATCGGGCGTGCGCATTCGCTGTGGCCCATCATCATCATCATCAT
>QAXK01001119.1:0-13408 GCA_004335735.1 Chlorella sp. KRBP
GGGGGGGGGGGGAGAAGGGGGGCTTGCCCTTTAGGCTTACAAAATGTAAGCCAATGTAAGCACGACCATTTGTTCAGCTACAAGCTTATCAAAACATCGATACACTTCCTGTCCCTTTGTGGCCACCGCTTGCAGTGCATCACAAGTTGGGGTCTGCATGGCTGAGCTGCACTGATTTCAAACTCGAGGGTAGTGTCAGCCCGCCTCGTCTGCCTCCTGATGGTCATATGCGGTATCTTACCATGATGGCGTGTTGTAGTGTTCTGTTGACTCTTCGTGCATCAAACTCACCGGCGATCACACATCGGCTGAGCTTGTTGCCCCTTGTTGCTCTGTACGCCGTTCGAGGAGGCCGGTCGAAGCCATCTTGGCCCTCTGATAACGTACATCATGGCCATGTAACGGTTTTTCGCGGCTGACAGCGCAGGCTGTCACGGTCCCTGCACTGCTGTTTCAACTGCTGCTGCTGTCTCTGGGCTGGGTGGTAGACAATACTAGCGGAGACTCTAGCACCGCCAACAGGGCACCCGTCAGCAGATATGGCTACAAGATCCAACATCCGACCACGTCCAGTAGATGTCAACAAGCAGCTGATCATTTACAAGGATGCTTCAGAGCTGGAGCTGGACAGCAGTGACATCCAAGCGGCTGAGGCTGCTGCACACGTAAGCTGGGCTCTTGGAACTTGCCTTGATTTTCGCAGATCCAGTCAGATCAAATACACATAATGGGCTGTGAAGACAAAGCAGCATGCGCAGGGCGTTTGGTGACTCTCTGCTACATGGGGGCATGCTCGTGTTCAAAAGTAGGGGGGTGGGCCTCCTCAGAGTGGGCTTCCTGCCAGCAGGCAGCAGTGGCAAAAGCATGTGCAGGTGACTGCTACTCAAAGATACAAGCACATGCAGCTGGCATGCACCCACCAGCACCCAATCTAATGTTGCAGCCACATCGTGAGCTTGACATGGGGCCACCATGCGTGGCATCCAGGCAAGGCCTTGAGTTCTGTTGACATGGCAGGGCCGTCAAGTCAAGGGCCCTTTTGGCAAGGAACTCCCCAGCACGAGGATCTAATTACCGGTTTCCCTGCCTGCACACAGGGTGGCCATGGGCATGGTGGTGGTCACGGGCATGGCGGGGGCCTGAAGAAGCTCAAGGCCATCCCCATCCCTGATATCAAGGAAGTGGAGACCCACTACAGGGACTACCTGCCCCTGTTCACCACCTCCCTCACCTACCTCCATGGCAAAGGTCAGCACACCTCACCAGCTGCTGCCAAGCAACGCCAGCAGCACACACATTGGGACAGCGCGGGGGGTGATCACTAATGGCACAGCAACAGCAGCAGCAGCAGAGCAACAGTAGGCAGCAACTGCAACTGCAGCTTGTGGATAATCCTATTGCAGCACTTTGTGCCTTCCGTTCCTGCTGGTCAGCACATCAGATGCTGAGGCCTGTGCCAGCCAGGCTTGAGTTACTGGCATGCAGATGTTAGGCCTGTGCTCGAGCCAAGCTCCCTGTTGCACCTGCAGTCTCGTTTCCTGCTCTTGGGATTCGTACCTAGCATCCCATGTACGCTCCTGCACCTTTGTGCCGCTTGCATGTCTCAAGTGGCGTAGCCCTGACATGCGTGCAACGTGTGTGACCTGTGCAGGCGTGGGTGGCGCGCGGGAGCCGGACCCTGTGGAGTATGACCTGGACAATGAAGACGAGGACTGGCTCAGGCAGTACAACCTGGGACGCAACAAGCTCAATGACCTGCTGTTTGAGAAGATGCTGTGGAAGCTGGAGCTGGCGTGTGCTGAGGCCACTGACTCGGCACTCACTGCAGCAGGTGCGGGGGCTGTGGCACATACAACGTTGAACACTTGGCAGGCGGTTGGGGTTGCATCAAGGGCAGCACCGTTTAGTAGCCAAGGTTGAGGCGTGGTTCACCCTGTGCTGGACATGATGGAATGCCCAGCACAGCAGATGTTGGCATGGAGCACGAAGCAGCAAGAGTGTACCTCAAGAAGGGCAACAGCCACTGACCTCATTCCGGTATTTCATGATGGCACCAGTGTTCCCGTTTTGAACCCTGTTCGTGATCACCCTGGGAGGTTTCTTCATCTTATCTGTGTTAAACCCCGGCTGTGATCGCTGCAAACTTGTTTCTTGCAGGTGCTGGGCCGAGCGAGCGCACTGCTGCCAGTGCAGTCGCAGCCATCGACCATTTGCCCAAGCAGGAGGCCATCCGTATGCTGGCTTTGGAGTGTGGTGGGCGGTAAGCACCATCAAGTGCAAGGGGCTGCATGTTGGCATGGTTGACTGTACACCTGCTGACAGACCGACAAGCCATCATGTGCACATGTGTGCTCCACAAACCCTGACATGCAGGCACCATGCGGTTGCTGCATCGTGCTACCCTGTCTTGAACCTGGGTCATCACGCTCCTGCAGCTGTGTCGTGTGCTGATGTGAGAGATTGCGCTGTGTTGCTGTTGCCTGGCGTTGCTGCTGTCCTGCAGTGAGAAGCTGCTGAACGACGTGTATGGCTACTGGGCCGGTAAGCGCAAACGCTGGGGCAAGCCCATCATGCGCCGCCTGCAGGCGCCTACAATCGCCAGTGACACCAACCCCTACAACACCTTCAGGTAAGAGTGTATCAGCAGCACTCAGCATGAGCACATTGTTGCCCCTTGTGTAAGCTGGCTTGCGCCTGCGGTCTTCACGCAGCAGCGGCCAACACATGTGTCATGTGTTCATGGCTTGCACGGCCTGATGTCCACACATCGCCATGGACAAGGCAAGTAGACATGCTGCGCATGGTTCTCAGGCTGTGTGCTGGGATCAAGTTTCAGTGAGAGCAGTCGCTGTGAGCATGACTGTGACACGAATTACGTTCACATGGCATTGCAAAACAGTGAAAGCAGACACAGTGAGCGTGGCCTTGACACAATCCATGTTCACACCGCACTGAAACCTGCAGGACGCGCGAGAAGATCAACAGGCCGCAGACGCGCCGCCGCCGCGACAACAGCGATGAGCTGCTGGACAAGATGCGGCAGCTGAAGGACAACCTCATGGCCGCACGCGCCATCATGGACGAGGTCGTGCGCAGGGAGAGGCGCAAGAGGGACCTGGCGGTACGTGGCTGCCCGCTGGTAGCTTGCTCGCATGTGCTTGCATGACTGCAGCCCGTGTGCTGGCAGCTGGTGTTTGCACAGCGGCAAGGTGCAATCGAGCTGTCTCCTAAGCTAGGTACTCCGGCTCAACTGCAGGTGTGAGCAACGAGTGTGCAGCTGTCGGCAAGCAGGTGCTCCTGGTTGTCGTGCTGACTGCACATGCACTTGGAGTTGAACATGCACTGTGGGTGGCTTCTGCCCGTGCCCACACCCATGCTCTTTTTTCTGCTGCGCCCGCGCGCGCAGTTGACTTGCACCCACCTGCTGCACCAACTCGTTTGTAGACCGTGCCTGTGCCTGCCTGTTTCTGCCCGTGCCTGCTCGTGCCTGCCTGCCTGTGTCTGTGCCTGCCTGTGCAGTGCACTGAGATTGAGCTGATGCGCATCCAGTGGCGGCACCACCATGAGGGGTCGCGCTACAGCTTTGACCAGATCAGCCAAGAGGGCCTGCAGATGCTGCGGGAGCGCATCAGGATGAACGGCCACCAGGACTCTGTGTGAGTGTCACGCGCCTGGCAGCCAGCATCTGCTAACCCCTGGCGCAAGCACACACAGAAGTGCATCTGACGAGGGAAGGGACAGCATGTGATGTGCACACGGGCATTCTGCAGGCATGCGCAAGCATGTCGCAGACAGCCACAAGCAGCTGCCACCCTGTCCCAGCATGGCTGCAGCCTGCTCAATGGAACCTGAAACCTGCTCAAACGCGTTGTCCTGAACCCTGCCTGCCTGACCCCTGCAGTCGTGGCGGCCTGCGTATCCTGGCCAACAAGACGCAGCTGCAGAATAACATCCCGCCCAGCAAGCGCCCGCGGCGGGACACTGTGCTGCGCTACCTGCGGCCGCAAGCGATAGGCATGGGCCACCCTCCACCCAACCCTGAGCCGGAGTGCCTGTGGGCTCTGCCCACCAACCTGTTACAGGTGTGTGTGGGTGACTGCTGTTTGTTTCGGGGCAGTATGATATGCGATGGTGTAGGCAGGCTGCAGTTGCTGGGAGGCCCTACGGCCCAACAACCATACGTGCAGGAGATGGCAGGCATTCAGCACAGTGGGGTGCTGGTGGCGTCTAGGGTCCCAAAATGACGACTGCCAGCTTTCTGTGTTGGCAAGGCAGGGTGCCGGAAGCTCTGTGACCATAAGCTCCGCATGGCTTTCGTAGCACATGGCAGTTGCTGTTGTTGCCTGACTGTATTGTGTCTCTCGTGGTGCCTGGCAGATCCCTGTGGAGTCCAAGGGCAAGCAGAGGGACAGGATGGATGACATCAGGCGCGGCCGCCCTGTGCCACCACCAGCAGCAGCTGCAGCGGCAGCAGCAGGGCTGCCAACCTCCTCCTCTGCCGCAGCAGCAGCACCAGGCGCAGCAGGTGCCCGCGTCAAATCAGAGCCAGGGACTGTGAAGACAGAGCCAGGGACAGACGGTGCTGCTGCAGGGGCTAGCACAGGTGCTGCTGCAGCAGCGGAGGGCGACAGCAGCGCGACAGCAGAGGGCGCAAAGGTGGCAGGCCGTACATCAGACGCAGGTGCAGCTGCAGGTGACGCCGCAGCGACAGCAAACGGAGGGGTGCCTGCTGCAGATGGCAAGGCCGCCAGCGCCTCTGACAAAGCAGCTGCTGGGGCTGATGCTGCAGGCAAGCCGGCGGCAGCAGGTGGCCAGGGGGCTGCGGCCAACAGCAGCCTCCCACCAGCAGGTCCTCAAGCCGTACAGAAGCTGAACGCAGTCGCAATGGCGCTCAACGACCGCCAGCACCTGTACAAGCTGCCTGACACGGTCGCCAGCGGCATCCAAAACTGGCGCTGCTTCATCGGGCGCGGGGGGCGGGCCCGGCTGGAGTGCATCGACCATGTGACACACGAGACCTTCAGTGTCGTCAAGTCAGAGGCGCAGGCTGTCCTGCAACACTACCAAGTGAGTGTGCTGCTAGTAAGCAGGTGTCTGCCAGGATTCAAGCTGCCACAGCAACAGGATGTGGTGAAGTGCTTGCAACCAGGTGTCGGCTGCTGCGAACAGCCAATAGAGCCCTGAGGTGGCCGCAGAGCCGTCACCAGTCAGACAGCATGCATACATGGTCTGGTTCCAGCACTGTGATGTACCCGTACAATTGTGCAGCTGGCACAACTCAGGACAGTGATGCTGCCCCTGCCTGCTCAAATTGACACTCAAGCACACCGCTCTCAAAGCCAACCCGCGCCCTGTGCATCCTTGCGTGCCTGCAGAGCGAGCCCTGGCCGCCGATGCCCACTGCGCCAAACCTGCGTGAGCTTGTTGAGAAGTACAGGCCCCCGGTGCCCCGCCAGATGTCCCGCACGACCTCGCTCGCGTCACAGCCATCCGCAGGCAGCGCAATGGTGGCAGCGACCACCAGCGCGGGCACCGGGTCTGTGCAGCGGCAGCGCTACATGCAGCAGCAGTACCCCAACCCGCAGATGGCGGCGGCAGCGGCGGCCGCAGCTGCTGGCGGCGGCATCTCGTCCGCGCCGTCCATGCAGCCGCAGCAGCAGCATGTGGTGCAAGCCGCGCAGCAGGCGCATCGGGCTGGCATGCAGGCGCAGCAGCAGCAGCAGCAGCAGGCCGCCAACGGGGGCGACCCACAGGCGCAGCAGCAGACAGCAATGCAGCAGCAGGCTGCTGGGGGTGCCTACCCTGCTGGCGGGGGTGCAGCAGCAGGGCAGGTCAGACAAGAAGGTGGCGGAGTTGGAACAGGTCAGTCCCCGATATAGTGGTTGAATGCAATCCACAGGGGACCTTGACGAACACAGCGTGCCATGTTGCTGGCAACGTCAGTGTGCCTGCTTGTTCCCCCCCCATCGCCATGAGGCTGAACGTGAGAGACGACATCAAAATTCAGTCTCGTTGCTGAATGTGTGTGCAATGCTGCTGCCTGTACCACTGTCTGTCTGGTGCTTGCAGGGTACTCCTGAGCGCCCAGGTTGTTTTGCTGCGTGGTGTGGGCTCTGAAGCTGCCAGCTGTCTGATGCTGACGCCTTGCTTCAGGGTTGTTGATGTCGGCTCGTGTATGTGTACAGGGTTTTGTCCATGAGCATCACCTGGCCCAGGCGGTGAATATGCATATGCTTGTTTCACGGTCAATCCCACAGTTGGCAGTAGGCATGTGTTACTGACTGTCAGACACAAGCAGCTGCAGCGGTGGAGCCTCCACCGTGGAGGGCAGCCAACGTGTAACAACAATGATCAAAATTGTTTTCTTATGCTATGATACCTGCTGTCACGTGAGTCCACACCGACAGGCCTGGCAGATTGTCGAGTCGGATCTAATCACACGCATTTTCACGAGTTTGTGTCCGGGATATGCGTCCGTGTGGGGTACAGCGCGTATATCGTGGCGACATTCCAGTATAAATCAATCAGGCGGTCGTTGAGCAGGTGTGCGGTCACAGGTCGCCCCCAGTGGGCAGCAGCTTAAGCTTCTGCTGGGTCACATGGGCAAAAGCAAAGCGGGAGGCAGTAAAGCAGAAGACAAAGCAGGGTAGGTCCTTTGCAACCTAGATCAGCAGATACTTAAGCTTTGAGCTTATCAATAATGTCTCTGTTCCGTACCAGAGGAAGAGAGGGGGCTTGGTTCTTTGATAGCGTGGTGCTGGGACTTGTTTTTCCTGCAGTGGGGATGCTCTTGGGGCATGCAGCCAGGTCAAGGTCAGGCACATTCTCTGCGAGACACACTCCAAGGTGAGGCCTGGCAAAACAGCCCATCGAAGCACCGCTTTTGGAAGTGCAACGGGAGCCTCATCTTGAGGCTATCACAGGTCAGCAGCACAGCAGAGCAAGGAGGAGCAGGGGCAGCCAGGAGCTGACAAGCCCAGCAATACATGCCCTACCTGCCGGCAGAATGGCCTACTGATGTTGCATGTGCGCAGGTACTGGAAGCCCTTTCGAAGATACAAGCAGGAGAGAGATTCGAGACAGTGAGTGCTTTGCGCTGAGGGCGCCACATCTGAGGGTCTCAGTTGGTCTTGTCATATCCTCCACGTTGCTGCCTGAAGAGTTGTGTGTGAACCCATGCAAGTTGCAAGGGATAGCTCGCAGCCCCAACTGCCAGGCTGGCAAACCACAAGCAGCACCAGTATTGCTGGTACTAGCAGCTGCTGTTGCTGCTGAAAGTGTCTTGAGTACTGCCGATGGTGTTGATGGGTGGGGTGTGCAGGTGGCTCAGTCTTACTATGAAGATGCAGCCAGGAAGGGTGGTGACCTGGGCTGGAAAAGGCGCCAAGAGGTGAGCCGTGCCTCCCACTGATCACCGGTTTCATGACCATACCACCTTGCGGGTGCAAGTTGTGCAGATTGCAGGCAGCTGTGAGGAGCGAAATGATTGCAGCAGTGACGCCTGTGCACACCAGCTGGCGGTCAACCGCAGCCCATCTGTGCACCTGCTGTTCTCCCAAAAGTTGCATGGCACCCCCTAGGGCTGGCTGCGGATCTCCAGGAACCAGGGAACGGACATTAGATCGGAGCAACGTGCCAAAAACGGGTTTTTAGGGGGTCCTTTTTAGTGCGGGGGGTCGGCTGCTAATGTAATGTGTCACAGCTGCTCCTGTATGGTGAAAACGCACGGGAGGTATGCTTGTAATGCAGCAGCTGGACAGTCAGCATGACGTTGCTGCAGCAGCAATGCTGCCAGAGTCAGAAAGGCGCATGCAGATGCCTACACGCACTCTCTGAATGATGATGGAAGTGCGTGTCCCTGCCCTGTTGTGCTTGTGTTGTGCAGCTTGTTGGCCCTTTTGCCGATGCTGCCTTCAGACTCTGGGTACACTACTGTTCAACAACTTTGTTTATCAGCACCCTGATTTAGGGTCGAGCTGAAGCGTTCTGAACACAACATGATTGCTGTGCCCCACATTGTCTTGCTGCATCTTCCAGCCACAAGCATGTTGCTAACCACCCCAGGGGTAAACAGCCTGGATATCTTGCAGCAAATCATAAATACGGATGCAGCTACTGGTGACAGTACTGCCATGGTGTCTGTACTGCCATACCATGATTGTTAGCATCGATGTGACATCACTGCCGTGCTGCCTTGCTTCTGCAGGTTGGACAGATTAGCGAGCCCATCAAGACGCAGTTTGGCTATCACTTGATACTTTGTGAAGGTCGAAAGTCGTAGCTGCTGCAGGAATATATGACGGCCTGCAGTCTTGAAAGAGCCAGACTAGGCAGCCAGTGCTGTAAATCAGCAGGTGGCCTGCAGAAGGACTGGTCTTAGGACTGCTGGGATTTATGTTCTCAGCTATGTGGGAATACAGCATATTTAACTTGTTTGTTTATCAGACAAAGAATGCAACATGTTGCAAGCTTGCTCATGATGCCCAATGCACCGTTCCCAGAGACGCTCTCTCTTCCGGAGGGACAGGGCGCCAAAGATGGGTTACGTGATGGCAAGCGTTGCTCGCAGCCAAAACGCCATGGTGATGTACCTTTAGGATTGTAAGTATATGTTTGTTGCTGTGCTTCGTCTTCTGTGATTGCAAGCCTCCCATCTTCAGATAAGCACAAGTACAAAGCCGCGAAAAAAGGGAGAACCAAGGTTCTCCGGCAATACATCAACAAATCTAGTCTTCCTCATTTCATCGCCATCGAAGTCATGCTTGCATGAACATGCCGCGCTTGTGGCCGCTGCTGTTGCTGCTGCTGGCAGCAGGCTGCAGTCCTGTGCAAGCCACCAAAGTGCATATATGCACCAATGCCACAAACCCAGACTTCGTATACCCAGAAATCAACCCTTCTTCCCCATTCTACATCAGCACACTACTACAGAAGCCTTCACTCGGTATCGCCATAAGTGGTGGGGGATGGAGAGCAGCAGCGCTGGGTTATGGCTGGTTGAGGGCCATGCATCTGGTGAGCTGAGGGTGTATCTAGGTTCTCAAAGCACGAGCAAGGACGCAGAAAGTTTTGTGAAGCATTGAGCGAAGTCAACTAGCAACAGCTGGCTTGATCTGTACCCAACATGCTCGCATGCTGTCAGCTGGCCGAAGACCCAGACCCATGCAGCTGGCCCTGTACGTGGATCTGTGCAACACATATTGCATGATGTCAGCACAGTACATTTAGAACCATCTGAGCACACAATCCACTTCGGGGATGCTCCATATCCATACAACCTGCCCATTTGCCCTGCAGATGAACATCACCACCAAAGCCCAGTACATTTCAACCGCTTCGGCTGGAGCATGGGTGACTGTGCCTTTTGCCTATACCTCAACACCCCTTATCCGGTTCTTCAGCCCCTACTATGAGCCACAAAATCTCACAACAGCCAGGCTGTCAACCACATTGACGACAGGCAGTTGGGGCATGTATGCATCTGGCAAAACCCTACTGAACGGGGCACTGGGCAACCCAGGTGTGTTGGGAATACAAAGCGCAAATGATGATAGGCTATAGAATATGATACAGAAGATGCTGTTGTTGTTAGCATTGCACATGCTAATTTCTGAGCCTGCAGCAGACCGTTACCGTCAAGACCGCCTGGCAGTCTTCCTAAAAGTCAGCACAGCACGCCCATAAAGTCACTTGTTGTGTTGTATAAGCTGCATGCAGTGAATTGTTGACACCAGAAGCAGTTGCCTCTTTATCGCTGATGGACTCCATCTGAGTTGCTGCCGCTGCCTCTGCTGGCATTGCTGCCGGTCCTGCTGCAGTTAGCACACCTGGGGAGCCTACTAGCTGGGCCACCAACATTGCAAACATATTTCTGGCACCCTTTGGCATTGGCAGCAGTGACAGCAGCGTCAGCGCAGAGGGAACGCAGGGAGACCTGCTGCTGCAGACACAGAAGCGGCTGCCGCAGTCGCTGCCTATTCATGTGGCCTGCAGAGATAGCAGGTATGTAGAGCATGAGTGCACATCTGGGTCATCCACTATCAATTGCAATCAGCAGCAGGAATGAGGTGCTGTCCCTCAACGCCCATGACCTCACATACATAGTGGCCTGAAGGTCTGGACAGCAGCAGAAGCCCGGCAATGTATGCTGAGCAACAGGCACTTGCAGCACGGCAGCAGCTGTGAAACCACCTGCAACAGGCAACAGGGACAGCTGCAGTGACGCAGCTTGCTTCAGAGCAGGGGCAGCTGCAGCACTCTGAACGGTTCCGTGTATTACATCTCGCACTGTGATGCGCTAACACGACTGTGTGCCTTGCTGCACCCCACCTAGGCCCTATCCCATCACAGTGGCGTCAATGGTGACTCCTGAAAAGGACGTGTCACCCAAATTCTTCCCATTTGAATTCACACCCTTGTACGTGGGCATGCCCTCAGTTGCCACCTACAACAAGCCCATTGCACTTGGGGGCGGTTTCGTGGAGCCGCTAGGATTCAACTCCCAGGCACCACGCAAGAAGGCTGCCAGTCAGATTGGAGCTGAGGTATGCTTGCACTTACTAGCAGCAGTGGCAGCCGCAGCACTGTTGACTATGTTGGCCGTCGCATTGCTGGTGTTTACGCATGCATTTCTCACACCCACTAAGTGACTGCAGTTGTGGCATGGACTTGCATCCGATCTACGACAGAGCTCCAGGATGTGTGGTCGCTTCTCTGTGCCACTCTCAACTGTACCTCCACATGTACACACAAATCACCCCATATGCAGTCACCAACATGTGCTGAGCTGAGCCGCGCCGTATCTCCTCACAAGTATTCTGGTCTTGTTGCTACGCCTGCATCACGTGCAGGCTGTGGATGTGACTATGTCCAAGCCCACAGGCACTTCATCACTTGTGCATGTGGTGGGCATCTCCAGCTCTGCCACAGCAGCCCGCATGAGACCCACAAACACGCTCACGGCAAACCTGTTCAACGGCCAGATGGTGAACTACTGGAACCTCTGGGACTTCAAGGCTGTGAAGATGGCCTTTGCTGATGGTGGTGAGTGAAGGCGGGACCGAACCTCAGTGATGACATCAGTGACGGCATCAGTGATAGCATCAGATGTTGCTGTTGCTGTTGCTTGTACTGCTTGACATGGAGCTGCACATGCCCCTTACGCTGCTGCTGCCAACAACCAATAGCTCTGAACAGCTGAGGGTGCAGGCCGTTTTGCTGGATCAACTGGTTTTGCACAACTCTTGATAGTTTGCTGCTTGCCAGCCAGCAGAGCAGCTCTGCAGTGCCACAAAGACCTGGCTTTGATGATTCATCTCTGATTGAGGGTGGTGTTCATGAATGGTGATCACGGGCCGTCACTGGCGTGACTCGTGCCATTATTTACTCCTCTGCAAATTCGCAGGTGTTGTGGACCCCCTTGGTGTGATGCCTCTGTTGCGGCGTGGCGTCAAGAACATTGTTGCATGTGTGGCAACTCATACAGAGCCCAGCGTCAGCATGCACCAGTTTGCCATAGGTGAGCGACACACGCAGCCTCTCTGAGACGCTCATGGCTACAAGTCAGCTCTACAGTTGCCATAGTATGTCGTCTACACCTGCAAAACCCTGACACCGTGCTAGTGCACCATTACAATCATGAGCTACAGCTTCACCTTGAGCCCCGGTGGTGGTTACCGACGCTCGAAATGGCATCAGTGCTCCTCTGAGGCAGTCTCTGGACTTGAACAGAGTGGAGCCAACACAGCTGACGCAGGCATCTGTATGTGCCATGTTCTGCAGAGGAGTATGGCTTGACAGGCCTGTTTGGAGCACTGCCAATGGACGCAAAGAATGAACTTGGCCAGCCGTTGTTGCTGCATGGGACAGACGACCCTACCACTTGGAACGATCTACAGCAGGTGTTCCCAAGAGATGGGTTTGAGGACCTGTACCGTGCCTTCAAGGAGAGCAGTGCGGCTGGTGACGCACACGTGTTCACGCGCACATACGAGGTGCGCAGGGCATGCTCAGGCAATGTAGGGCTGCAGCGGCGCACACACACACAGTTGGCCTGGAGGGCCGTTACCAACAGCAGTGCTGCAGCATGCAAGGAATGGATGCAGCGAAGCACTGACACGATGTTGCATTGCAGCCTGGCTGCAGTCAACCTTATGGTTGAGGAACCACATATGTGAGTGGTGCCATGTTCTTGTCGCTGTGCTTGTGCAGGTGCAGCCAAATACTTTCATGGGTGTCGCCGGCGGCTACGTGGTGAATGTGCTATGGATCTTCAACGGTCGCAGCACACTGTGGGAGCAGTCACTGCCACAGCCGACGCTGCGGTGGCTCGACAAGCAGCGGAATGCGACCGGACCGTACCGCTTGTACCCCAATGTGCAACACACGCTGGAGGCGCCAGCACCGCTTATCAGCCTGCTGAGTCAGCAAGCAAGTTGGGCGTTCAGGGCAAAGAAGGCTGACATTCTGGACTTTGTTGCAGCAGCTGAGGGCAGCACGAGCGGGCCAGCAGAGGAGGTGATATCAGGCAACACAGTGCACTGATCGGAGACAGTTCAGTAGCCTTACTGCTGAACAGTGACTCTGTACACAACTCGGTCATGTATGGGTGCCAACCGTTGTAGGCTACATAGAGCCTAGTGCTGGCTTGTAGTGACGCATTGTGCAGCTGGGCCTTTTGGTTGGGGGTTGCATAAAATTGGCTAGGTAGCTGCACGCCCTGTTGCTGCTGGCGCGTTGGGAGCAGAGCAGCCTCCCTACTGTTTTGCGGATCGTCCGTACGCCGGGTGTGCAGCCCTGCTTTTGCATCACATGGCTTGCCCGACCAATTGTAGGGGTTGAGTGCGACTCTGCTTGGTGCAGACACTCCAGCACCAAGGGGCAGCTTGTGGTGCGGGTTGACCCAGGTCACTGGTAATTGCATCCCAGCAACGCCACGGCTGCTACCTGGTTGGACTGGACCAGGGTAGTCCAGCACTCATGATTGAGTGCTCATGGCCCCAAGCCAGCAGGCTGCTCATAGCCTAGTGATTGAACTCTGTAGCTTATTTAGGGGATCTGACTGTGCCTCCTGTCCATGTCCATGTGGTCATGGATGCAAAGCTTTTGACTGAGAGTTTGTGCAACAGCCAACTTGCACACTGCAAGGCCTGCGCAGAGACATGCGTGCTGGTCTAAGTGCTTTGGCATCATTACAGCAATGACTTTGGTTGCTTGGTCATCTCTTGAAGCCGTGCGGAAACCATATCACGGCGGTGTCGACCTCAAGCATCATGCATGATGCACACTTCTGACTGTGGTATAAGCTTGCTGCAGCATCTTTTTTCAGGGCACAAGCGAGCGGCCAGTGACTCACTGCTCACTATCTACAAGGTGCGGTACCTCATAACATTCAGGGGCCCATGAAAAG
>QAXK01001120.1:0-18666 GCA_004335735.1 Chlorella sp. KRBP
CTGGGCTGGTGCCTAATGCTTCCTCGCTGCTGATCTGTGCTGCCTTGGTCACCGCGGCTGGGCCGCCCCGTTTGCAAGCGCACACGCACACTGTGAAATGGGCCATGGTGGTGACTGCAGCAATGAAGTCAAAGCACTCGGGTTCTTTTGTCCATCAAAACAGGACCACAAGTGGGCGTCAGACGAGTCGCAGACTGACTGAGATGAGTGCCCACCTGATAGGGATCCGTGACCCCTCTCCAGGCCACCACACGCGTCCTCAACATCAGGAGAAAGCTCTGCTCGCTGCAGCGGAGTTGCCCATTCCTTTTCCTTTGCCACCAAGCTCCAGAGCGCTGTGACGGTTCAAGCGGCGCGTACCCCCAAGCCTCGCTGCATCAGGTGACCAGTAAGGCTGGCGTAGTCTCCTGGACCTATTGAGCAGCTTTGGTGCGTGAGTGGGCGCCGCTGGGGCGCAGAATTCCACTTGCAGGCCTCCAAGGATAACTGGACTCATGTATTATCCGCCATCGCGAGGGCTGGGACTTCAACCACTCACAGGCCCGGACGACACTGCACGACACTGCCAGGAGGCCATAGAGCTCTCCGCGCACGCTCAGAGGCTCCGACGCATCACGCCGGGTCCGTGCAGGCGTCTTGCTGCACCCCAGAGGAAGTGCGCTTTGGGGCGGAGGCCTGCACTGCGCGCCCATTCGCCTCCAGCCGCCCGCGCCATATCGGCGACATGCAGGTGAGCTCCGCTGCGGGTCGCACGGCCGGCGTAGGGGCCGTATGGGGCCGTGACAGTCCTAACTTCTCCGCGGTGGGCGGCTCGGGATGATCCGGCAGCAGGGCGGCGGCCTCTGGCGCCGCAGCAAGCATCGCAGCGGTCCCGCGAGGCGATGCAGCGGGCGCGATGGCTGCATCAGGGCCCACACGGCGCGCGCGGGCTGGTCGGGCTGAACCGCCTGAGGAGCCTCTGCTTGCACCTCCCTGCAGGAGCCGGCTGAGCATCCATGTGCCGAGGAGCTGGACTGGTGGGACCTGCTGATAGAGCAGGCGCAGCAGGCGCAGGTGAGAGGCACCCAGGTGCTATGGGGGCTGCCGCTCGCAGGGCCAGGACAGAGTGAGCAGATGTCCCCGGGCGGATGCCAGGGGTGGGGTGTCGGAGGGTGGGGCCGTATGGGCCAAAAAGTGCGCCTCGCCAGCACAGGAGCGATTATCCCAGGCCAGCCAACGCACGCACCAGCTCCCCTGCCGCTGCAAGCACCCCACTTGTGGCCCCGTGCTCAAGCCTGCGCTGAGAGTGAGCACACTTTTTTTCGAACGTTGGTGCGCTTGTGGTAAAGCCCACCTTTTTCCACCGCGCCGTCAACTGTCATCACCACCACCTGCACTTGCCGCCTCCACCGTGCAGGGCTCCTCCTCCGCCCACGGCAACGCCTGCGACCAAGCCTGCCAGCTGCTGCTGCCTCAAGCGGGCACACCCGACGACGAGCTCCTGGCAACCACTGAGGCGCTGGCTGCAGAGCTGGGCAAGGATGAGGCGTTGCCCGAGGCGCAAGCGTGGGGCTGGGGCGCTGGCTCCACCCTGGCCCCCATGGACACCAACACCCAGCCTTCCGGCGCCGCACACCTGGCGTCACCACCACTCCCTGCAGCCCTGGCAACGACGGGCACCGACACGCCGCCGCCGCTGCCGCCTCTACGTGCGCGCTGGTCCGACACGCCGTTTGCGCGCTGCGGCGTAGCGGCGGTGCTTGGCAGCGCCGCCGCTGACATGTACTTGCCCCTGTCGACACCCGGTGGCAACGCAGTGGCGCAGTTTGCGGCGTCGCCCCTCTCCCGCCAGCTGTCGAGCAGCTCCCTGGCGTCCCTCACCCTCGCCCTCCCTTCCATCCTACCCCAACTCGCACCCGCCAAGACGCCCCTGGCTGTCCCGCCCGCCCTGCCCCTCCTGCCCGCCACCACCGTCCCCCCGGCCCTACCTCGCGCCCAACCTCTAGCACCTCTCGTGCTCCCGCCCATCGCCACCCCGCACCCGCACTCCCGCTCCAGCCCACCTCCACCCACCCCAGCCGCGCCGGCCTCCCACCCCTACCCCTGCGCCCAGACCTCCACCTCCACCACCACCACCACCAAGCTCACGCGCTCCTGCACCCCACGTCCCGTCAAGCCCACCGCGCCCGCACCACGTCCCGCCAAGCGCCCAAAGGACGCCAAGGTCCGCGGCATGGACGTGGGCCGCCTGCTCCTCCTGGCCGGCGTGCGTTCGTCCTACGGCAACGCGCCTGACGGGCAGCAGGAGGAGCTGCGTGCCGCTCTGTGCGCTCTCTTTGGCCTCACGTGGGGCGCCATCCACAAGCCGTGGGAGCCCACGCACAACCCTGACGACCGTGCCAAGGCGCTGGCGCTGCTGGTTGAGAATATGGACAAGATGGCGGGGGAGCAGTACGCGCTGGTGGCGCACGTGCTGGCGCTGCGCGAGAAGCGCGCAAGCAAGGCGGCGGCAGGGGCCACGGCGGCCAAGGAAAGGCAGCAGCCGCAGGAGTCCTCGGCACCTGGGACGCCTGGCTCCTCCCCACGCGTACTTGATCCTGCCGGCGCTGCTGCGCGCGAGGGTCGGGCGCCCACGCCGGACTCCCGGGAGGGGGCCGAGAAGCCGCAGTCCCACCCGCAGCAGTCGCAGCCTCCATCACCGTCGCGGGCGTCGTCGCCGCCGCTGGCGTCGCCATCGGCGGCGGTGGAGGTGATCGAGCTCGACGGCGACGAGTCGATCGACCTGGCAACGTGGAAAGTGGAGGCGATGGGCGCGTGGCCTGCGGAGCCGCTGCCGGTGCGGCTGGAGCGCGTGCTGTTGGAGGAGGTGGCCCCCCGCATGTCCAGTGTGTCGAGGAGGCAGGAGCTCCGGGCGGCGTTGCGCCTGACGGCTGCCGAGGCGTGGGAGAGGACGCGCCACGGCTGCTACTACAGCAGCGCGTCGGCGTCACTTGAGCAGCAGCAGCAGCAGCAGCAGCAGCGAGGCGCGTCATTGATCGCCGCGCCGCACTCGCCGATGGTGTCGGACAGCAACAGCTCGAGCAGCGCCCTCAGCACCGCCGCGTCCGCCACGCAGTCAGACATGGCGGCTCTGGCTGTCCAAGCCATCGCGCGACTCCAGGCGACTCCCCTGCCCATGGTGAGCGCATCGCCACCTGTACACAGTCCCTCAGCCCAAATGTGCGCAAGTGCTTGACACGCGCGCACTTGATGTGCCACTTGGTGTTGCGCACAGTGGTACGAGGCCAAGGCACAGGACGCACCACCGGTGTGCAAGCGGCGTCGGCTGACAGAGCCTGCGGCAACGCCCTCACACCTGGGCACACAGGCGACAATCCCAGGTAAGTTGCGTTTCTGCGGAGTGGCCAACAGCCGCACCCGAGGCGAGGCAATCAGCTCTGCTCCCATGCGGCTGACATGGCGTGTTCTGGCGTCTTGTGGTGCTAATGTATGCGCAGGGGATGCCATCATGGCCGCCGCTCACGCCGCCGCCGCCGTCATCGCTGCGGCAAACGCTGCGGGCTCTGGTGCGACGCCCGCCAGCTGAGGCACGCCTTGCCGCCTCCTCCCATCCCCATGGACACCCAGCCAGGCTACCTCTTGCTCGTGTCCGCACATCATGTTGGAAGCACTGAGATGGACGTCGACAAGGGCCCGGCCATCTCTCCACCATCATTGCTTTCCCCTTCGATTATCGCGTACCCCGCGCAGCATGCACGCGTGCGGTGCAGGCACATGCTCATCATCCTGGTGCAGAGTGAGTGAGCGGTGCGTCACCTGCGACACGCGTGACTGCCGCCCTCTTGACATACGGGTACCTCTGGGGCGTTTCCGGTTTGCTCGCGCCCCCTCGAGGTGTGCCTTGGCATCTTGATACCGCCAATGGCCTCTCGTCTGCTCTGCTGTCCCCACCATTTATTCAACTCGCCTGCCACCGACGGGTCCATGCAGCTCCTCGCCCGTACCTGCCATGTCATGTACGTGGCACGTCCTGACCAAGCTTTTGAATGGGATTGCGTGTGTGCGTGCGGTACTGCATAATGATCCTCGCGTGACTCGGGAGCGCTGAGAGAGCGGCGGGCCTGAAAATGGCCCCACGTGCGCCCCCTCCACACCTTTCCTGTTTCGTCTGGATGCGCGCTGCTTTGACGCGCGTGCTGCCATGCCACTCCTGCCCATTCTGTGCCCTGTCCATGGCGCCCGCCGAGAGAGGCGGGTTGACACGGACGCAACACGGGGCAGAGGGAGTCCCATACAACACAAGTGCCACGCTTAAACAACCCTGAAAGATTGATCATAGCCTTGACACCAGCCCGATTGATTGACTGCTGAAGAGGCTGAGAGATCCACGCGCCCCACGGGGCGGATGGGCAGCTGCGTGCACCTGCAACCGGTGGTGCAGCCCTGTTTTGCAACTTACCGCCATGGCCCTGCATGCACTCCACCATGCCGCACCCCGGAATCCCCCAACTGTGCAGACTTGATCATGCACACAGCAGCGATAAGCGACTTCGGCGCCAGGGCCAGGCGGCCCAATGGTTTGATATGCTTCTGTTTACGATCCCTCTTGATCTGTTGTTGGCCGCTGCTTTTCTTTAGAGAGTGGCCCCGGAGTGTGTACAGGTATGGTGGAGAGGCGTGCGCTTTTGGATGAATCGCCCGACTAGTGCTCCACTCAGTGTGATGTGCTTACCACGCGCCCTTGATCGATCGCGCCCGCCTGTGCGTGTGCCACGTGATGCCTGCTCTGTGGGCCCCAGCACCTCCTCCTTCCACACAACCTCACGGCATCAGGAGCTCCTGTGCACATTAATCACAACTTGGACCCACGCTGCTTGCGGGAGACTGGCACTGCGGCTGGAGCTTCCATTGATAAGTCTTGCTCGCCCTTGCGTTGCTAGGCCTGCATCAGCCTGCTGTCAGCGCGCGCTTTGGGTCCTCCTGCATGTGTGGTGCTGCCATCGCTATGCAATGCTACCGCGGCCGCAAGACTCTCGTGGCAATTGCAGGGATGGGTGGGCAAGGAGCAGGGGAAAAGGAGCCAAGCGTGGTCCCAACTTCCCAGGGTCAAACCATAGCATGCAACTGGCAACCCATCAGGCCATAGACAGCAAGGCCACACCACCAGCTAGCGCCTGGGCGCCCCAGCAGCTGCCCTCACACACTAGGGGCTCAGTCAGAGCGCGGCCTACAGAGAGGAGCCGCGCCATGTGCCTCACGGCGCGTGCCCGTGTGCTGCTCCCGCTGGCCACTGGGAAGCCGTTGCGGCTTGCCTCCGTATGGTATCACTGCATGGTGTTCTACAGCTAACGCCGATATGGGCTCCTCTTGGGGCGCTGCTGGGCACCCCTCTTCTGCTCCTCCTGGCTGCTGGGGCTGCAGCGTCGTCAGAGGCAGCGCGCCTAGCGCTCACTGCAAACAGGGAGACAACGCAGCACCAGGTTAGGGAGCAGCCCACACGCCAGCACCAGCTGATGGTCGTATGGATCTTGCACTGTTGACCAGGACTCCTGCTGAGCCGCGTGACCAGCAGCTGCTGCTCATGGGCCCACACACAGAGAGGCCCACAGCTGTGCACCCCAGCGCCCACACACCTTGAGGTACTTGAACAGCTGTGGGGCGGCCTGCGTACCCACAAGCAGCAACGTGGCTGGCAAGCACACGGTGAGTGCACTTGCGCCTGACTATGAAGCTCCACCCCGCACGCTACCCATCCCTGGCCTGCATCGATCTGCTCCTGGCTGCTGCTGGGCTGCTGCTCTCCTCCCGCTGCGGATGCCGGTGCTGCGCCGCAGACGCACTCACGCAGTGGTCTACGCAGTACCAGAAGTCAAAGTACTGCCCGCTGCAGTGTGCTTGCCCGGTGGTGTCGTTCTTGATGCGCTCCACGCAGGCCTGCGCGTGCCGCAGTGCGTGGTGTGGCGCTGTGGTGCCGTGCGGCACGGACTCCTCCTGCGGCCCCCGCAAGGTGCTGCGCTCGCACCTTGTACGCCTGCCACTCCCTGACGCAGTGCGCCTTGCACTCCTCCTCAATCTGCGAAGCACGGTGCGCGCGCACGAAGGAGGCGGCCGACGAGCACGAGCACCACTGCCAATCAGGTGCGGCTGGAGGAGCCTCAGCTCGCTGCAATTCGCCCGCTTCGGCTGCCTGGTGGCCGCGATGGGCGGTGCGCAACGTGATGGCGCTATGCCAGCCCGTCCCACGAGTCCAGGAGGCAGGCACCGTCTGCGCGCACCCTGGGCTTCTGGTCCTCCTCCGTGTACTCGACCCTGCGCGATGCGGCCACGAGGTGAATGGCGCGATTGTGCTTGCTGTGTTGCGCAGGGACTCGCCCACGCACGGGGTGCCAGAGAGCGGGCAAACTCACATTCTCGGCGTGTGGATCTCCTTTCGCAGGACTCTCCGTGTTACGCCCGCTGGGCTGCCCACGAAGATCACAACACCACGTGCACGAGTCGCGCCTGGAGCCAGCACCGCTCGCGCTCCCTCGCGAGTTCAAGCCAAGCCCAAGCGACTTGTGCATGGACGCAAGCAGCAGGGGAGCGTGGAGAGGTCAGCCAAAGCGCTTGGTAACTTCAGCTCCAGCCTCGTGTTTCTGGAGCTTGTCAAGGGCAGTTCTCCAGCGGCTGGTCGTGCGGCTGCTTGTGGCAGCACACGCGGTGGGCAGGCATGGGGAAGACAGGTTTTCAGGCCGCCAAGTCTGCGCGGTACGCCGGCGGCACCGGTGACGATGAGCAGCAGGAGTTCCGGCCGTTCTCGGATGGCATGGTGCGCGGCAAGCGTGCTGCCCCAAGCAGATGCAGCGCTGGCTGCTCAGCTGTGTGTGTATGCACGAGCAGCCATGAGCAGCACACTATCCTGCGACCCGTGGCGCACGCGTCTGCGCAGGCGGATGTCACGTACCACACGCCAGCGTGGCACCAAGCACGCATTGACGCGCTCATGGTGCGGGGAGCAGCTGCATGGGCGAGTGTAGGGGACCTGCCAGCACCTGGGTGCATGCACGCATGACTCGGCCTTGCAACACACTCACTACCGCGTCCGCAGAAGCCCCGGCCGTCGTATGAAGACTGGAAGGCCAAGGCAAAGGAGGCCGAGGGCAAGCTGGCGTCAGTGGCGGACCAGGAGGAGGCACGCGCGCGTGAGTGATGGCGCCTTGCACGCTGCGGCAGACTGGGCGGGTGAACGACGCAGGCCCTGGGAATGCGGAGCGTAGCAAGGAGGCATGGGCGCACCGCAGCTCCATCCATGGCCCTACGCCACCCGCGTGCTCGTGCACGTGCGCAGGCGAGTACCGGGCTCAGTTGGACGCGGACCGAGCGCTACGCATGGGGCAGAAGAAGCCAGCGGAAAAGGAAAAGGACAAGGATAAGGACAAGGACAAGAAGAAGAGTGAGTCGAGGGGATGGCGTTGGGCAGTACGGGGGGCTGCTTGGGTTGGTGGGCGGTTACGCGCAGCAACGCGACGCACGTGCGTGTGGCTGCTTGCTTGCTCCCTGCCCCCAGAGAAAAAGTCCAAGGACAGCAAGAGCAAGAAGAAGAAGCACAAGAAGGAGAGCAGCACCAAGAAGCACGGGAGCAAGAAGCACAGCAGCAGCAAGGACAGCAAGCACAAGAAGAAGCGCAAGCGCTCCTCACACGACAGCTCGGACTCAGACTCCGGGTCCAGCTCAGGATCCGACTCTGACAGCTCAGCGTCTGACTCGTCAAGATCCTCATCAGGCGACGAGGGCGACGGAGGGGGGGCCAAGAAGCGCAAGCGGGGCGAGGACGACCCGGTCCGCCTCTCGGACTTCTTCAAGTCATGACAAGGGGCTGCAAGGTTGCTTTGGGGTGGGAGAGGGTGCTGATGGCGCTCTCTTTCCTTTTTCTTGCCACTTCTGTGTGATGACGTGTTGCAACGGAGCAAGTCGAGTGCATCGCAAGTGAGGCCATCCTGCCACACAGGTCATCCTGGCACAGCAACGTTCGCCATCCGAATGCCGCAGAGCGCTCCCGCCTCTCGCTGCATGCTGGCATGCTGCCCGTCCAGCTCCTGCCTCCTCCTGCTCCTCCGTGTGCCTGCCAGAGAGCACGCTAGTAGCGCTGCAGGTCCGAGATGAGCTTGGACGCCATGGACGCCATGGCCTTGCCTACCTCCTGCACCGCCTGTAAGTCCTGACGCGCCTGCACGTGAGAGAAGCAGTGTCAAGCATCACCACACCACTCAGGTCATGCGCCTGCACAACACCAACAGAGCGCGCCAGGCAATGTGTGCACAGGGCCACACGGCAAAACTGCGCAGGCTCACGGCAAAACTGCGTAGGCTCACTGCGCTCATTGAGCAAGCACTTGTGCTTGTGTACGACGCCTCATTGTCCCATGCTGGTGCCGAGTGCACCCGGACTGCCCCCCGCACCTGGAATGAGATGCGGTTGACCAAGTCCGCCGCCGTCAAGTCCATGTCGTTGGACGGGCCGCCTCCCTGCCCGCCCTGCCCGTCCCCCCGGTTGAAGTAAGCGTCCGAGCTGATGGCGGCCGCGCCCTGCAAGCACGTGCAGTGCGTGGACCATGTTTTTGGACGCGTGCACGCGGCGCATACCACACCAACCAGTCACTACGTCCAGCAACCAGCACTCGTTGGGAAGTACAAGCCCTTGCCGCTCCAGTATGCGCGAGCCCATAATGCAACCGCGTGGCGAGGCAGCACAGCGAGTCAGCTTTCAGCAGGTGGACCGCACCTGGAAGCGGTTGAGCTTGCTCTGCTTCTCCAGCTCGCTTTCCTGGTCCGCCTGCACACACACACACACGCACGCACACTCACACACGCTATGGCCATCGCTTCCAGGCGGCATGGCATGTCGTTCTTGCTGGGTGATGCCGCTCAAGGGCGCCCAAGCACCCTCCCCCGCTCCCAACCCACACCGAGGCGCACGTTTGCAAAGTCCTTGGACCCGAGCGCCTTGGCCCCAGCAAACCGCTGCTGCGCCACACCAGGCGCCCCGCTCGCTGCCGCCGCCGCTGATGACGTGGCAGCAGCCCCCCCTGCTCCTCGCTGCGCCCCCATGGCCCCGCTGCCGCCGCCAAACTGCTTGCTGGTGCTGGTGCCGTCCCCGCCGAAAAAGTCGTTGCCGCTCTTGCTGCCTCCTCCGCCCCCACCGCCCAGCACCAGGTGGCCGTCCTTGCCACGCTGCACCGTCGGCGCCTGCACCAATACCATGCAGGCAGGGTTAGGGTCAGCATCAGCCTCCAGCGCCAAACCCTCAGCACACCATCCAGGGCTCCTCTGCACACCAAGGCTGACCCGGGGTGCACGGCAGCCGAGCCCGCCCCGCATCCTTTCAGCCCCTCACATACAGTAGCTTTGCCTGCCCCTTTCCCCCCGCCGGGTGCGCACTCCACTCCACTCACGGGAGGCGTGGCGTTGAGTGTGTCGTAGGCAAACCTGGACCCTGATGCAGCCCCAGCTCCAGCGCCCGCGCCATTGTCAGCGCCAGGGTGCATGGGGTCAGACATGGTGGCGGGGGCCTTGGGCGCCACGGGCTGCTGGGGCGCGGGGGCCTGGTCAAACACGCTCTCATCCACCTGCAGGTGGTGTGGGGAGCAATGGGGGTGAGCGAGCAGCAGTGCGGCAGTGCTGGTGCTGGGCACTGCAGTGGCGCACGTGCCTGCGTGTTGTGTTCCTTGTTCCTTTCTAGTCGTGAAGGCACGCTCACCTTGGTCTCAAGCTTCTTGACGCCCAGACCCAGCTTGCCCGTGGGCTTCTTGGCCGCACTGCCCAGCCGCGCTGCAATGAGGGAGACGCCAGGGTGGCAGGCGTGAGAACGCCAGGGTGTTGAGTGAGTGCAGGCACTCCTGCCACCCGCACCACCCACACCATTGCTGCTGCACATTGCGCCAGGGGGGGGGGCCGGCCTCTGCTCCTGCTCCCTCCTGTCAGCCTCAACCTGCCCCTCCTGCTCCGTCAGCCACCAGCACGCTCCACCCAACATCAGGCCTTCAAGCGCAGCTTCGCCACGCTCACCCTTGGTCATTGCAGCCGAAGGGCCTGACGACACGAGCTTTGGTGCGGCCGCAGCAGGAGCAGCAGGCGCAGCCACGGCCCCGCTGCCCTCAGCACCTTGAGCCTGGCTGCTTGCTGCTGGTTCTGCGGGCGCGTGGTGGAAGTCTGCCAGGTCACCTGACGCTGAGCTGGGGTCCTTGGGCCTGCAGTCATCATTGCGGCATTAGTGTGTAAGCAGTGCATGACGCGCTCGCAGCACGCCAAGTGCGCCCTCACGTGCATGCGTGGCCGCTACCACCAGCGCTGCAACCACTCATGACGCCACCCTGCGCCGCGGCACTCACTTTTCCGCCGTGGCTGCCACCAGCGCTGCCTGCGCCGTGAGCTTGGCAGACTCCTTTTCCAGCATGGCGCGGTACAACTGGGCCGCACGCGACGTGTACTGCACACACACACAGGGAGCGGGGGCACACACATTAGGGCCACTACCTTGCTTACCACGCCTGTGCTGGGTGGCCCAGAGGTTTGAGTCACCAGCCACCTGTGGGACGCCTCACACAGCTCCAAGGGACGTATTGCATGCACTGGCGTGTGTGTGTGTGTGTGTATGTGTGTGCGGCGCCCCTGCGCATGCGTGGTTCACTGCTGCGTAGGGAGTGCAAGCTCACCTTGGATTCGATCTTGTCAGAGCCCACCTCGTCCCACCCGTGCTGCTTGAAGAACTGCCGGGCCCGGTGGTTGCCGCCTATGGCCATGATCTTGAGCTGCTCTTGCGTCCACGAGTCAAGGGTGGTGGACCTGCGCCCCACACACACATGCAACAAGTCATCGAGCCAGCAAGCGGTGCGCCACGAGCCAAGCGTGGTGGTGGACCTGTGCCACGGCACGCAAAGGCAAATAGAGTCATGCTGGCAAACAGGGACATGGCGCTCAGTTGCGAGCTGCATGCAGTTGTGCGGGGGCGTGCTGCGGGGACCTGTCCTGTCCCACCTGCGCGACAGCTGCTGCCTGGCCGGCTGCAGCACCCCCCAAACGCACCTGACAAAGGTGACATGCACGCCCAGCGACCTGTGGACGCCCGCGCAGGTCAGGCAGATGAAGACGCCCTGCGTGTGGGTGGGAGGGGCAGGCGGCGAGAGTTGACGCCGTGTGCACGGGGGAGCATTCCGGTCCCCCACCCCTAAGCGCTCCCTCTTCTGCCAAATGACTCACGTAGGGAGTCCCCGCCCACGTTGGGTTCTTGGCCGGGCAGTCAAAGCAGACCTGCGTGGCGTGGGCACGAAGGCAGCGCACGCAGGCCAGATTGGTGAGGCGCTGTGCCCCCGTGTGGGGCGCTGCGTGTGTTGGGCGCTGCGCACGAGCAGCACAAGCTTTGGGTGTGTGGCGCTGTGGTCCTGTCGTTGCTTGTGCGGCGCTGCACGACGCAGCACGCTGCACGCGCTCTCCCTAAGCGCCTGGGGATCTGGGCTGCTGTCACAGCCAGCGTGTGCCTGTGGCCTCAGCTTGCTTCTGCTCCCTGCTCTGCTCAGTGCTGCTCTCCGTGTGCGCGCGCCTTGTTGTCGGGCTTGCTGCGGAGCTTCCTGAAGAGCACGTCCCTGTCGAGCTCCATCGTTGCGGCGAGGTGCTGATCGTTACTTGTGCGCGCACGTTCGTTCGACCGTCTGAGAGACCGATACTCTTGCGGCTTGCGCCCATGTCGCTCGACAGCAACTCGGCAAGCCAGCAGCAGCAGGCCAGGTCAGCACCACAAGCAGCAGCTTCGTCCGCTATCCAGCGCTTGAAATGGTGCTGTTCCCGAAGGGCTAGCCGTGCAGCCCCTCCAGAAGGGCGCGGAGGAGCGAGGAGGGAGCGCCTGTTCGGCCCTCAGTGCAGGCGGGGATGGGCGCTGTTTGCGCCAAGCCCGACAGCATCGCCATTGAGGACACAGTGGTGAGTGCGACCACGGCAAACCGGTGATGCAGCACCGTGCGGAGCGGCGCAGGCAGCAGCGAGCAGCAGCCACCCCCAGCGAGCACGAGCGTAGACGTGATGTCGTTGCTGGAATGCGCTCGTTGGGACTGACTGGCGCCTTTGTGGCCCGCGCTTGGCCGCACGCACCAGAATGCTGCCTCGTCCTTTACCTCGACCTCTGGCGAGAACACCAAGAAGCGTCGGCAGCAGGAGCCCGGCGAGGAGTCGGCGCAGCGCCAGGAAGGCGAGGAGGAGGCCCAGGAGCCGCGCACGCCGGGCCCTTCCACTGCAGCGCAGAGGGATGCCGACGCGCAGGTGGGGCCAGGCAACGGGCCAGGGCAGCCAGGGAACCTCAGTATGTGCACAACAGCACCTGCGCCTGTGGGCGTGAGCCAGCGTGCAGCGTGCAGCGTGCAACGCGCCTTTGCTGTTCACCGCTCCGCGCATGATGCACGGAGGGACGCAGGCCACACTCAGCAGCAGGTGGGCAAGTGCTCACTGAGCACACACCGTGCGTGCCCTGCCGCGGCGCAGGCCAAGGAGCCACTGGGCACCAAGGCGCGCGGCACCAAGGTCAGGTCCATCAGCAGCGCACCTGGGGAGCAGCAGCAGCACGAGTCCCCACCCGCACCAGGCTCCCCACAGCAGGCGCCTGAGAAGCTGGCCCACACAGACAGCATGGGTAGCCCGGACAGCACGCCCGCCACAGATGACAGTGGGGAGCTCCCCGCCACCCCGCCCGCAGCACGCACCACAGGAGACCCCAGGCCCCGGCCCCCCGCGGCAGAGCCAGCTGCAGCACGCTCGCCGCACAAGCAGCGCAGCACGCACGGCGACAAGCCGGCCGCAGTCGGCGGCTCTCCAGCCACGTCACCGCCCCGCTCCCCGCTGTCAGGGCCTGGTGCTGCCGCCGCTTCCACCACCACATCAACAGCAGCGGGGCGTGCAGCGTCTGACGGGGGGGCGCTGGCGCCGGCGCCATCACAGCCGCAGCTTCAGCCGCAGCGCAGCACGCTCACCTCTGAGCCGTTGCCGCCGCTCCGCGTCTCCCGGCCCAGCAGCAGGGAAGCGCCCGACCTCATTGACAAGCGCTCCGCAGCCACCGCACCAGGCGATGGCGACCCGCAGGGCCAGGGGCAGCAGCAACCAGGAGGTGGTGCGCGCGACGGTGAGGAAGGTGGGAGGAAGTTGGCGGGACCAGCGCTGCAGGTGGAGGTGCCTTGCCGGGCGGGCAGCAGCGTGGTGTCCCTGGTAGGGCCTGGTGGCCCCTCCTTGACAGGGGCAGACGCAGCAGCAGCTAGCAGCACCTCAGTACTGCAGGGCACATCAGGGGCAGGGGAGCAGGCAGGCAAGGGCGCACACTCCTCTGCTGCACCCACCATGCCCTCCACACCCGCACTGCCCCCCCAACCCACCCCGCCCGCATTAGACCGGGCCAGCTCCTACCACCGCACCTCACGGGGCACTACAGCAACCACCCCAACCACCTCAACCTCAACAGCAGCAGCAGCAGCAGGAGACGCACCAGACGGCAAGCCTCCTGCACCGCCCAAGCCACCCGCACTCACCACCCAGCTCAGCAACGGCAGCACCACCTCCAAGGCCCCCCGCGCCCCCTCCACCGCCGCCTCACCCAACCTCCCACCCAGCACCTCCACCGCTGCACCCGCACCCGCTGCCAAAAAGGCGGTGCGCCGCAAGCCACCCTCCAACCGCAGCACACCCAGTGCCGGCAACTCGCCTGCTGGCGCCGGGCCCGGCAGTGGCGGCACTGGCGTCACCCCCTCGCGCCTCTCCTTCCACGCCACCTCGTTCCACGAGCCGCAGAGTGGTGAGGTGTTGGGCCTGCCCACGGCCAGGTACCCCGCGCCCAAAAAGGGCAAGCAGGTGGAGCTCCTCGCTGCGGCGCACGTGGGCATGTCGTGGGAAGGCTCGGCAAACAGTGAGGCGGCCAGGGCGCTGGTGGCGGCGGGGGCGGCGGAGGCCAGCTACTACTCAGCTGCCTCTGACCTTGGTGAGTCATGATGATGATGGCCACACAGGTGCCGTGAGCTGAGTAGCCCTGATCACTCCACATGCACAGGTGCCTTGTGGTGCAGCCCCACATGATGCACTACAAGGCGGCGCTCAAGACAGCGTTCTTGCTGCTGGTTCCGGCAGCCCCAAGTGTGGTTGTTTGTGCAAGCGCGTGCACTGTGGCTGCTGCTGTGCAGGCGATGCCATGGACCTGTCGGCGTCCCTCCCGCCATCCAACTTTGGCACGCGGCAGGGCACCCGCCAGCCCTCACGCGTGATGGATCCTAAAGAGGTGGCGCGCCACGCAGGACAGCTGTTCGAAGGCGTGGACCCGCAGGCGAGTTGTGCGTTGGTGTTGTTAGTGTCTGCAATAGCCGTCGCCTCAGGGCATGTGTCAAGTGACGCCACGCAGTCATGCACAAAGCCTGCCACAGCACGGTGCGGGCAAGTGTGGGGGGTAGGATGGTCATACGGCACAAGCAAAAGGGCACAGCAGCATGACAAGGGTGTGGTGCACGGTGCAAGTGCCATTGCCCGTGCATCAACCAGAGGTGGACAAGTCGATGCCTCATACCTCTCACTCCTTGCCTCTCGTTACCTTCCTGCCCGCAGGTTGCGGCAGAGGCCATGCAGCGCCTAGCCGCCCTCAACCCAAGCTCCTCCCTCCTCTTCAGTGAGGCGTCCCGCTCCTCCCTCGCCTCCACCACCTCGGGCGACATTGGCTCGCACTTCCTCACCTCCTCCGCAGCAGCCGCAGCAGCAGCAGCGGCGGCGGGCAGCCCCACTGCGCGGGCGGGGCGGGCGGGCAAGGGCACGGCCAAGCGGGGTGGGGTGAGGTCGGGCAGGGCGGGCGGACCGCCACCGGCACTGGGCTCCCGGCCAAGCGGCGGAGGGTCACGCCACTCAAGGTGCGCGGTTGCTGGCAGTGCTTTGCAGCAGCGACCAAACACCTGCGCCCTGGTTTGTTGGCCTGTGCTGCCGCGCTGCAAAACATGCAAAGCGCTGACCGCGCGCTGCTGCCCACACCACCGTCCACGCACACGCAGGGGCAACTCGTTCTCCGGCGTCAACGGTGGCGCTCCCGCCGCCGCCTCCTCCGGTGCCGCGGCCATCCCCATGGACTCAGACCTAGCCACAGCCCTCATGCTGGGCTCAGCCGGCGGCGTGTCACCCCTTTTGCTGCCCGTGGCCAGCAGCCACCAGGCCTTGGAGGGCGTGATCAGGGAGGCGGATGAGGAGGGGCAGGACGGCGAGTCAGCGGGGGCATCACGCACCTCCTCCGCACGGCCCTCTACCTCACGCAGCACGGTCGCTGCGCTTGCCAACGCGGGGGGGGCAGCCACCCCGCCCCGCACGGGCGGTGCTGGCAGCAGCATCAGCGGAGCGGCTGGTGCGACAGGGCCTGGGGGAGGCAAGCACAGCGATAGGCAGGAGCCAACGGGGTCGCACCTAGTAGGGAGTCAGCAGGGTGGAGGCGGTGTGGATGATGATGTTGTGGCGACAGTGGGACCCTTGGAGACGACGGTGGAGATCACGTTGACGCGGCCTCCAGGGGAGCAGCAGCAGGATGAGCAGCAGCAGCAGCAGCAGCAGCAGGCAAGCAGCAGCAGGATGGCTTCTCCGGAGCCTGGGCAACGGCCGTTCTTGCTCCTCGCGCCACTGGCACCTGACCTGCCAGCAGGCACGACGCCCGTGGCGCTGTTGACGCCGCACCCGCCGCCCTCACCACCGATGGGTGTGGTGGCGGCAGCGTCAGGCGAGGCCCACTCGCCCTCGCACCGGCACGTTCACATAGCGGTGCAGCCGCCTCAGCTGCCTGAGGGCACAGCGGGCGGACAGCTGCAAGGTGAAGCAAACTCTTCCTCGTCGCCCCCGACCCAGCAGCTGCATCCCAAGCAGCAGCAGGGGCCGGTGGCCTTTGGAGGCGCAGGCAGCAGCGGTGGCGGTGGCAGCGTCGCGCCGCCCTCCCCTTCGTCGTCGGGGCGGCTACTCCTCGACCGGCCATTGTTAAGCGGCGTGGTCGGCGCGTGGCAGCCGTCCGACTACTGCATTCCGGAGGAGGAGGAGCACGACCCGTCGCACACGGGGCACTCGTCGCACGGCCAGCAGCCGCAGCTACTGCCTGCCGAGGAGCTCCTTCCTCCAGCGGGCACCTCGCAGCCGCCGATGCGGACGCTCGCGTCGCTGCCCCCGCTCCCGCCGTCGTCATCGAGCAACGCCCAGCAGCTGCTCCAGCTGCACCCGGATGGCACGCTTTCGCCTGTCAAGGTGCCCCACCTTCAGGAAGGCTCGGGCGACGCGCATGCGCACGGAGGACCCAACGCCTCCCTGCCTCCCACCGGCCCCAACAGCGCGGTCGTTGTGGCACAAGCAGGGGCGTCGTCCGCCTCCATGGTGCGCAGCCACACGGGCCGCAGCAACGGCGCGGGGCCGCCTTCTGGACAGTTCGCCGCGGTCGGCAGCACGAGCATGAAGTCGCAGAACCTCGACACGTCCTCGAGGCGGCTCAAGGCATCGATGAGCCTCACCGAGGCGGCGGCGCGGCGTCGCATGTCCATGCCGATGCTCGGCCCCAACGGCACCAGCATGCGCGCCAACTCGCACGCCGGCCACCTCACGTCGCTGCGCGCGGCCGGGTCGGGAGCCATGCGCGGCGTCCGCGGCCACAGTCAGTCGGGCGCCGGCGGCGGCGCGGACCAGCTTCTCGCCAGCTCCCGCACGTACGACACCGCGGCCATGTCGATGCGCAGCAGCGCGGACACTGAGGACACGGAGGCGCGCTTCCTGTCGATCCAGTCGCGCCTCGCGAGGACGCCGGAGGGCGGCAAAGGCAAGGGCAAGATGTTCGATCCGTATCGGACGTGCTCGTCGGACGAGTCGGAGGATCGCATGGCGGCGCCCACGCCCGAGGCCATGGAAAGGTGAGCGCAGCGTGCAGCTCTTTCTGCCACCTGTCTGTTAGCAGCAGCAGCGTTATGCGCTAAAGGACCACCAGCGCATCTCATGCCCACCAACAGAACTGTGTGTCGTGTCGCAATGCTTGCCATGGCCGCCCTTGTTGTTTGCAGGTTCTCCCAGCTGCTGCCTCCCTCGCGCCTGACGGCCGGCAACAACAGCCCGCTGCCCACCTGGGGCCGTGGCGCCACCATGGAGGACGTGCCAGAGCAACCGCACGAGGAGGAGAAGCACCAGCTCGCCTCGGGCTCACACTCAGACGCCTTGCAACACGCCGACCCCCTGCCCAGCCCTAACGCAAACCCTAGCAGCATGCCAAGGGCGGGCAGTGGGTCGCTGCCGCAGCTCCCTGCGCTCAACCGCAGCCTGCGTGAGAGCACGGCCAACGCGCCGCCTGGGTTTGTTGCGGCAGGCCTGGCGTCCGGGTCGGGTGGTGGCGCCGGCGGGAATGCGGGTCCTGGGAGCGGCGGGCTGGTGAGCGCGCAGGCCATTGACGCGCTCATGCGCACGGGGGGCAGCATGCGCCGGCGCAGCGGCACTGGCAGTATGGGTGGCAACGAATTCGCCGCCCTGGCCAGCGACTTGGTGGTGGACCACCAAGGCAACGCAGCTGCCAACGGAAGCAGCAGCCTGCTGCCGGGTGCCAAGGCGGCTGTGGGCAGCAGCGGGGCGCCCAGCTCAAACATGGCCACCATGCCAGCGTTGCGGCCCCCGCTGGCGGGGCAGCAGCTGTCCATTGGCCGGCGACGTCAGAGTGGTAGCCTGGAGGGGCGGCAGGTGCTGCCGGGTGCGGGCGGCAGCGCGGGCCTGCTGACGGTGAGCGTGCCGCCGGCCGGTGGCAGCAGCGACGCCGCGGGGATGGGTGGCGGCGGGCTGGTGGCCATTGCCCGCAGCCGCAGTGCCAGTGAGGCCGGGGATGAAGGCAGCGGTGGGTTGGTGGCGGCTGTGCGCGCCGCTGCGTCCGGTGCTGGGGGTGGTGCTGGGGCGGTCCTGCCTCCCTACCCCAGCCGCCGGTCGGGCAGCGGTGGGCCCCCCAGGATCAGCGGAACAGGGGCATCCGGGGAGAGCCTGACGGAGCCAGCTTCCTCCTGGCTCCCCGCCATCTCCCCCAGGACCAACACTGGGGGCGTGGGCGCCAGCAGCAGCAGGGCGTTGGATGCAGCGGGTGCGGGTGCGAGTGCAGGCGAGGCGGACAGCATGCCCGGTGTGCGTCCCTTTGCCCGCGCTGGCGTGCAGCAGCACCTGATGGAGCTCATTGCAGCGGATGGAGGAGCCCCTGGGGAGATGATGGGGGCGTTGGGTGTGGAGGCACCGCCGCTGCTGCCACCCACCCGCACGTCGCTTCCCTTGCCCGCACGGGCCAGCGCTGTCGGCCAGCACCACGCCCACCATCACCAGCAGACGCCGCAGCACCACAGCGTGTCTGGCGCACAACAGGGTGCGGGGTCGCCTGGAGGAAGCGGTGGCGGCGCTGAGAGCAGCGGGCAGCCCTCGCAGCAGCACTTGGGGTTGCGGGCGTCTGCCAGCGTGCCGATGCAGCCGGCCGTGTCGTCTGGTGGGGGCGGCAGTGGCGGTGGCGGGTTGCAGGTGGGGTCGGCGCCGGCGGCACAGAGCCCAGTGCTCATGGGCCGTGACTCCCAGCCGGCGGCGGCACCGCAGCAGCAGCAGCAGCAAGCGCACGAGCTTGTGGCGGCCTGCTAGTCTCTTGCAGTGATGGCGTGTCCGCGTTGTGCTTCGCCATCAG
>QAXK01001123.1:0-14503 GCA_004335735.1 Chlorella sp. KRBP
CCGCAGTTCCGCAAGACCTACGAGCTGTGAGTCAGCTTGGATGCCCCTCCTCCTCCCCCTCCTCCTCCTCCTCCTCCTCCTCCTCCTCCCCGGCACCACAACACCTGAACGCTAGCAGGCGTTGGCACATGGCAGCCCAGCCGGAGAGACGCAGCAGCCCTCAAACGCGCTGGCGCCGTGTGGCCCGCCAGCCACAACTTGCCTTGGTCCCTGGCGCACCGCAGGCCCATCTTGCGCGGCCAGGACGCGGACGCCAGCGAGCGGGACGTGGCGCTGGGCAACGAGCGCAGCCAGCAGCTGCTGCAGGTCTGCGGCACCTACATGCTGCGCAGGTGCGTGGTCACCCTTGCGTCGTCAGTGCAGTGCCACACAGTCCGATGGAGTGTGCGTGTGCGCGTGACCCCGCTGGCAACTCCATCTGTTCGGGCGCGTCACAGGCGCATCGTCATCTCTTGTGTGCTGGTCGCCGTCAACGTCACGTGCTGCACGCAGGACGTGCGGCGTGATGGCGCAGTACCTCCCGCAAAAGGTGGAGCAGGTGGTGTTCTGCCGCCTGAGCCCCCTGCAGGTGCGGCCTTAGCTGTTGGGTCCCATTATGGCAGGACGCACGCACGTGAACACGAATGAGTGACAGCAGACACCCCCCTCACGCGCCTTGCTTATCCATCCTGTTCATTACAACTTGTACCCAGGTCAAGCTGTATGAGCATTTCTACGCCAGCCAGCCCGTCCAGCGACTCCTACGGGGAGGCCGCGCCGCCGCCAACCGGGAAGCCGCCGCCGCCGCCGCCGCAGCCAGCGACAGCCAGGCGCCTTCCCTCGACTCCGCCACGCAAGCGGCCGGCGGCGGCGACGGCGGCGGCGGGGGCGGGGGCGCGGCGGCAGGGAAGGGAGGTGGCAAGCGCAAGGGGGGCAGTGGGCGCGCGAGCGGTGGTGCCAAGCAGGGAGGGGGGCGGGCGAGCGGGGCGGGGGGGGAGAGGGAGCCTGAGCTGGCTGTGCTGGCGGCCATCACGGCGGTCAAGAAGCTGTGCTGCCATCCTGACCTGGTGAGGTGGACTGCGGTTCGCTGGCCTGAGCTCGCTGCGCATACGGTTGCATGATTGCATGATTCACTTTGCAGACGGGCACACTGGGGCAGCAGGCGGGGGCAACGCTGCCAGTGTTGTGAACTGCCGTGTGCACTATTGCAGATTTACGACATGATCGCACCTCCGCCTGCCCGCCCCGGCTTCATGCCCAGCGCGCGCGTCAGCGGAGGCGATGTGGCAGGTGGCAACGGAGTCATCACGGGGTTCGAGGGCTGCCTGCCCGTATTCAACGACCCGTCGCTTTACCCGGTGTACCAGCCGGGCCGCTGCGAACCCTTCCACTCGGGCAAGGTGAGTGGGACACCTCGATCGGGTTGGTTAGTGCTCGTGGCGGGTCAGCCGGCGCGAGGTCTGGTGCTCTCGCTCCTGGTGCTCTCGCTCGCTCGCAGATCATGGTTTTGGTTCAGCTGCTCAAGAGCATCCGCGCCAACGAGCCCACCGACAAGGTTGTGCTCGTCTCCAACTACACCGAGGCGCTCGACATGCTCGGCAAGGTAGGGTTGCGGATAGGCTACAGCTGTAGGGTTGGCGTCAGGTTGAGGTGGCTACGGGTACAGAGAGCGATGGCGCCATCAAGCCATCGCTGTGCGCGGCGTGGGACGCGATTGCGTGCACCGTGTGCAGTTGGCGATGGAGCAGCGCTGGGCGTTCCTCCGGCTAGACGGCTCCCTCAGCGTCAAGCAGCGCCAGCCCTTGGTCGACACGTTCAACGACCCACTGCACCCCTCGTTCCTCTTCCTGCTCTCCAGCAAGGCCGGAGGCGTGGGCCTCAACATCATCGGCGCCAACCGGCTGGTGCTCTTCGACCCAGGTCAGTGCGGCATCCGAACCGCACACCACCCCATCCCTGAGGCAGCGCTCTTGACGCCTCGCTCTTGACGCTCTCACACGCCGCGCACGCTGCGGCTCGCGTGTGTTGCGCGCAGACTGGAACCCGGCCAACGACTTGCAGGCCATGGCGCGCGTGTGGCGCGAGGGACAGAAGAAGCGCGTGTGGATCTACCGCCTGCTCGCGACGGGCACGCTGGAGGAAAAGGTGCGCGCGCTGGTAGCGGGTTGCGGGTTGATCTGAGCAGCTGCAAGTGCACTGCTTGCTCGGCTGGCACGATTCGCCGGACGCCTCAGCTCGATTCGATGGCTGCGGTGGGTGCGGTGGTGCCGCAGGTGTACCAGCGGCAGCTGGCCAAGACGGGCCTCTCCAAGTCCATCGTCGACGACAGCGGCGCACAGAGCCGGCAGTTCAGCGGCGAGGAGCTGCGCGCGCTCTTCAAGGTGAGTCCCGTCAGACTCACTCCCTGATCCAGAGCTGGCAAGTCGCAGCCTGCGACACCCCGTGCGTGCGCCTCCTGCCCCCGGCGCCCAACCGCAGGTGAGCCCAAACGTGACGTGCGACACGCACTCGGCCATCAAGTGCAAGTGCGACGCCTCGCCGGTCACCATGGTGGCCAAGGCAGCGGAGCTCGCCGCCAAGGCGGCAGAGGAGCAGGTGGCGAGGGACGAGGCAGCAGCAGCGTCGAGCTCGGCAGGCGGCCACGACAAGGCGAGCGGTGGCGAGCTCTGCCGAAGCTCTGGTGGATTGCATTGCCAGTGTCCCAGCGCGCGCGGTGTGGCTAACTCGCGCTTGGGGTGGTGCTTGTGCGCCGACGTGACCGCAGGTGCCGGATGAGGTGGGCGTGATTGACTGGGCGCACCTGTCGGACGTGCAGCAGTCGCCCGACGCAGTGTGGAAGGTGCGCGTGCACGATGTGGCCTGCAGCTGACTTTGCAGCATGCTTGCGCTGTACGCCACTGCTTGCTTGCCCTGCCACCTGATCACGCGGTCCTGTGCCACCTGATCACGCGGTGCTGCGCAGCACGTGCCGGCGCTGGTGCGTCAGAAGTTCGTGACCTTCCTCTTCAGTGACCACATCACCAACCAGCCGGCCAAGCCCACCGACGCTGCCGGGGCGTCCGCAGCGGGCGCAGGCACGTCGTCACGCGCGGCGGCTATGGCCGACGGGGAGGAGGCGGAGGAGGAGGCGGGGGAGAGCAGCGCAGGCGGCTGCAGCGACAGCGAAGAGTGACCCATCTCTGCATTCACATCGTTCCGTGAATTGCAACGGCTCCCGAGGGGTGAGACAAGATCCAGAGAAAGCGTGGTACATGCAAAAAGAGGTATCATGCGGTGGCTGGCTCAGGCTCAGGCGGGAGCAGGCCTGTGGGCACCGCAAAGCGCGGCACCTCCTTGATGGGCACGGGCAGGCCGCCTGCCGGTGGGAACACCATGGTGGCCTCCTCCCGCTCCGCCGTGACGGTGCCGGGGGGCACCTTGTCCTCGTGGGGCGGGAAGGCCTTGTCCACGATGCTGATGGGCAGCACGGTGGACTTGAACGTCAGGCCCTCGTACCTGCGCGGGGGGCACCATTGATGGATCGCACCGGTCAGGTCAGCGTGGCATCAAGCACTGACGCTTGCCATCCAAGAAGGCAACGATATGAGGAGCAAAGCCGGCAGCGAGAGGAGGCGCTTGTGCAGGGTGGGACTCACTTGGGGAAGGCAGGCAGTGGCGGCTTGTCCGGGTCCTCGATCGGCTGCCCCTCCTCGTCCAGCTTTGGCGCGTCGCCGCTGCCGGCAGGGATGGCATACTCGACCTTGCCGCGCAGAGTGGGCCCCGTGTCGAGGACGTGCGAGGCGGCGAACTTGTGCAAATCCAAGGTGCGGTGCGCCGCCACGGTGAAGTGCCCAGGCCCTGCCGGCACGCCGGCCACGAACTCTCCTTGGAAGCTGATGGCTGGCTGGTCGTAGGTGGCGGTGCCCGCAAGCGTGCCCTTGACCCAGCTGCCGCGCAAGCAGCCCTTCTTCGTGTCCCAATACACGCCGGGGCCGTGCTTCTGCCCGCCCTCCCACGCGCCCGTGTACACGGAGCCGTCGGGGTAGCGGTACTGCCCTTGCCCGTGGAAGCGGTCGGCAGCGAACTCGCCAACGTACTCGCCGGCGTCGGGGAGGAGGAGCACGCCCGCTCCCTCGCGCTTGCCGGCCTGCGGCAGGTTCGTGGCGGTTCGGGACGCGTGCGGTGGCAGTCAGACCGCTGCGACTCGTGTGGAATCGCCCGACATGCACGCAGGTAGCGAGTAGCGCCCTCGCACCTTGTAGTGCCCGATGTAAAAGGCGCCCGAGGCGAAGCAGTAGACGCCGCTGCCCTCCTTGAGGTCCTCGTGGTAGCCGCCGAAGTACGTGTCCGCCTTCTCGCCACCGAACTGGACGCGCGCGCACGAGCACGAGCGAGCCTCCAGCGAGCGGAGCGGGCCTGCGGGCCAACACGAGCAGAGAAAGCGGCACACGGTTGGGGTGAAGCGGGATGCTCGCATGTCGCGCGAGGACTGTAGGTCTTAGCGTCGGAGGCAGTCTCACCGCATCCTGCGGTCCCCCTGAGCGGCGAGCGGCGGTCCCTCCGATCGGCGGAGTCGGCCCCGCCGCAGCCTGCGGTCCCCCTTTATCCCTGCCCCAACGCACCGTCGTAGTTGAGCAGGTTGTTCTTGATGTCGTGCTCCGCCGCCTCCAGGCTCTCACCGCCCATCACCAGGCCCGGCACGCTGTAGCGCCAGTGGTGCGCGCGCAGGTCCTTTGTGATCTCCTCGCCGCTCTCCTCGGCATCCGCGAGCGCCTTGGCCTCCACCGCCTTCCACTGCGCGTGCCAAGGCAAGGCGACGCACGAGGTTGATGAGCTGCTGCCACGGTTGCAGCGATGCCAGCGATCGGTGCGATCGGGCCGGGGCTCGCACACTCGTGCGTGCACGCGTGCCCAAAAGAGCAGCGGTGGCGACTCACCGCCTTGTGCTTTGCCTGCGCCTCCTTGAGCGCGGCCATGAGCGCCTTGGGGTCGCTCGCCACGAACTCGTCCACGCTCTTGGCCGCGGCGGCTTTCCACAGGTTCCACGCCGAGTCGTCATACTCCTTGTACACCTTGAGCAGCGCCACCTGCGTCACCTTGTCCTCCTGTTCGAACTTGCTGATGTGGTGCCACTCAGCCAGAGGACGCGCCGCCTCCTCGCCGCCTGCGGGTGGCCATCGCAACGCGTGTGCGGTGCAGGGTCAGACTCTCTTGGGTTGGCAGCCCCTAGTGCTGCCCCTGGCTCGACCCTTGGCCCACAGCGCAGCACCAAGAGCACCTCCAGAGACCCAGACCGAGACCCACGCACTTGTGATGTCATAGAGCCTGGCGCCAGCGTGCTTGAGCGGCAGGAAGCCCGCTCCCGCGTAGTTGGACACGATGACGACAAAGGAGCGCACGTCCTTGGGCAGCTCTTCCAGGGTGATGAAGGCCACGTCGCGCTGCTTGAACTCGTATGGGTCCTCAGCCGGCTCGGGGGGAGGGGGAGGGGGCTCCTTGGGCTCAGCACCCTCCTCACCCTCCTCACCACCCTGCAGCGCACACACACACAGCGCGCAGCATGGGAGGCAGAGGAGGAACCGGTGAGGGAGGGGCTGCTGGGCAGGCGGGGCCTACGTATTCGTCCAATAGTGTTCCTGCTGACCCGCCCTGCTGCTGTGGTGCTGCTGGCGCTGGTGGTGGTGATGTGTCCCAGCCCAGGCCACCCGTCACCCCGCCGCCCCACTCACATCTCCCTCTCCCTCGGCTGCCTCCTCCTCAGCGGGTGGCTCCTCCTCAGCTGGCTCCTCGCCCTCCTCAGGCTCGGGGCGACCCACCACCACGCCCTGCGCCTCGCGCTCGTTGGTGCCGGCGCTCTGCACCTCCTCACCCTGCACGACCACACACACCATCAACGATCAACGCAGGTGACATGAGCGAGCAACGCCCCCGGTCAAGCAGCTCAAGGCGGGTGGGGCCGGTGAGCGTCCCACCTTGAGGCCTGCACCACTGCACCCATTGCCCTGCCCTTACCAGACGCCCAATCAGCCCTCCCTTGTGTTCACACCACGCACCGCTGCGTTGTAGAACTTGACGACAAACTCCACAGCCGCGCCCTCAATCTCGTCCTCCGGCCCCTTCTTCCAGAACTTCCACCCCACGTCCACGCGCAGCTTGCCCACGGCCGGCGCGTCGGCCAGGCGGAAGCGCGTGGCCTCGTTGATGGCACGGTCCTCATACAGGCGGCTGAATGGAACCTGTGCAGGGCGAGTGGCATCAGGGGCGCGGGGTGCGGGTGAGGGCCTGGCAGGGGTTGGCGTGTCGAGGGTGCAGCCTTGGAGACATGCACATGTGACCTGCTGACGCCTGTGGCCCCATGCGTCGTGTGGCCACCCGGGCATCTGACGCCTCCCCTGGGCCCCCAACCAATGCCACCGCTGCCACCTGCTGCGGGCTGCAGCAACGCCCAGCTTGCTCACAATGGTGGTGTCATCGGGCGGGCTCTGCTCCAGCGCCACGGCCGCATCCAGCGGCACGCCCGCCTCCGTCTTGACGCGCAGCACCGCGGCCTGGAGCTCCGGCACCATGAGCGACCAAGAGGGCTGAGCAGACCCTGCATGGTCAAACCTCACAGTCCACCCGGGCTGGTCCAGGAACACCACACCCAGCAGCATGGACTGGCCCTGCCCCTGGCTGGCAAGGTAGCGCGCTGTGTCCGTGAGGTTGACGGTCACGTGGTTGTCCAGGGCGCGGTTGTCGTCCTCGGTGGCAAAGGTGATGGTGAGCTCCAGCTTGCCGGCGGAGGCGAGATCCTGCGCCTGGCCGGGGTTGTGCGGCACGCTGGCAACCAGCACCAGCACCTGTGGAGGGGCAAGGGGCAGATAAGCAGGGGGTGGGCCGGGCACGGTTGCTGCAGCGGCGGTGTGCTGGGACGTGGCGTGGGAGGCGGGACGGACGTGTGCCGCCCGGGTCTGCAGCTGCTGCCGCCCGCACCTCGGCCTTTGGCTCCAGCAGCTTTGGCATGACGTGCACCACATCCTCGCCAGCCACGGCCTGGCATCCCTCAGGCCAGAGGCTGGGCTCCCGGTGCGTGCTGATGGCGCCGAAGAGCGCGGTCGCCTTGTGCGCGTGCACCACGTCCAGGAACTGGCCCTGGCGATCTGCGGGTGCGCGAGGTGCGAGCAGTGCTGCGTGTGGGCTCCTGCGCGCGTGCTCCTGCCGTGATGCAGCGGCGTGCGGCACTCACTGAAGGCCACGGCCGCGAAGTCCACCAGCGACGGCTTGTCGGCGTCTCCCTCAGCCTTGGTGTTCAGCGTGAAGCTGCGGTCGAGTTGGCAGGAGCAGGCCGCTTCGTCTAAACATGTCGTCCGCAATCCCGCGAGAGCTGCTCCCTCCTGTCCCCGCAAGGCCACGAAGCGAGTATGCCACTACGTGGGAACACATGTCACAAAGCTCCCTGCGCACTCGCCTGAACTGCTCTCCCCGGAACGGCAGCACCAAGTTCTGGTGCGCCATCGCGGCACGCGCTGGCTGTAGCTCCTCCTCCAAGCGTGCGATCACCGCTGCAGTGGTGACGAGTCGCTGTGCTGTGATGTGGTGGCGCGCTTTGCGAGAGTTCGGCGAGTCCAAATGAACGTACATCTTCCAAAACAGGACACACGGTCAGGAACGATTGGCCATGGCAACAGCAGGGATGCAGAGGCACACTGCCACTGTCCACTGGCACAGCGTGCCAATAGGGAGGGAGCGCACGGGGCGCGCACTCGCAGGCTCGGCCCAGGCAACTCAGGCCACAGATCTGCAGGACAAACGCGGCATGCATTGGTGCTGAGGCCAAGCCTTTGGACCTCTCTGATGGAGTGACAGGTGGAGGTGGAGTTCGGACATGGGGAGTCCATAAGTCGATTGCGCAACACACTCGCACCCGACACGATGCCCTACGACTCGGCCTACGTCACGCAGCTGCCCCTGCCGGGCCCCGGGTACCTCTTCGGCCTGCGAGGCGCCTCAGGCTTCGGGTCTTCCTGCACCGCTGAAAAGGCGAGCAACTTAGCGCGCGCGCTAGACTGGTCAGGTGCAACATCCTCAGGGGCCATGGGGCGGTGGGACACACGTGTGGCCACGCCGCGCGCTCGGCCGCTCGCTCGCGCACCACCCCCGCAGGCTGCCATCGGCTACAATGGCAAGGGGGCAGTGGTGGCAGTCACCGGCGCCACGGCTGGGCTGGGTGCAGAAACGGCAAGGGCCCTGGCCGGCGCAGGCGCGACCGTGGTGATGCTGGTCCGCAACGCAGCGGCCGGCGAGCAGGTAGGCGACGCGCCCCCTTGCTGTGCTGGCACCACTGCATGACATCACCTCGCAAGGACACACACGCTCTGTCTGCTGTCCTGACGCTTGGCTGCAGGTGGCGGGGCGCATCCGGGAGGCCACGCCCAGTGCCGACGTGCGTGTGGTGCGGTGCGACCTTGAGGACCTCACGTCGGTGGCGCAGGCGGCGCAGTCCTTCCTGGATATGAAGCTGCCGCTGCACGCGCTCATCTGCAACGCCGGTGAGCGCTGCTGGTGTTGTGCGGGGGGCAGAGCACCGTGTGCAGAGGCATTGCTCACTGGTGCAACGCTGGTCACTCAGGTACCGGGCGAGGCACAAGGCAGTGCCAGTGCAGGTGTAGGGTGTTGGGAGGCCGTGTGTGCACTCGGGGCATGATTGGACACCTCGTGGGGGCACATCCGTGTGTGTGTGTGTCTCGACATTTGCATCTGTTTGGGCGCCTCGGCGGGGCCGGAGCCCACTGCCGGGCGTATCAGATGTCTCGCAGCATATCGTGTGTCGCCATGCGAATGATGGGCTGACGCGTGCGCCGTGGCCTGGGGTCGCATGCAGGCATCATGCACGTGCCCTTTGGGCTGACGCCCCAGGGCTTTGAGCGCCACATGGGCGTCAACCACGTGGCGCACGCGCTGCTGGTGCGCCTGCTGCTGCCTACCATGGTCAAGTCAGCAGAGTGAGTGCTGGCGAGTTAGGGTGCAGACATCTGGTGCGCCTGCTGCCTAACATGGTGAAGCCGGCAGAGTGAGAGTATTTGGGGGGGCCTGCGCATGCAGTGCCTATGCTGTGCATCGCGTGAGCCCACCACCTTGACTGTGCGTGTGTGTGTGTGTTGTTGCAGGGCGCCAGGGGCCCCTCCCGGGCGCATCGTCTGCCTCTCCTCCATAGCACACTACTTCACTTACTCAGGAGGCTTCCGGGCCGACGTCGACATGAACAGCAGCAAGGGCTACGAGCCATGGAAGGCCTACGGACAGGTGAGGGCACATGGCCTGCAGGCAGATGCAGGAACGGCACGTGGGTAGGTAAGCGCGTGACCGCTGCTGCTGCCTTGCTGCCTTGCTGCTGCCATGATCGCCTCATCCGCACCTGCTTTCAAACGCGTGCATGGTCCCACTCGCTCCCTCAAGGTGCACGCCCTTGAGCACCACACACGCACTTGATGTGCGTGCGGCCTGATGCCACCTCATCTCCTCACCACGTGCAGAGCAAGCTGGCCAACCTCCTCTTTTCACGTGAGCTCTCGGCACGCCTCTCCGCCGCCTCGGTGCGCAACCTGGTGGCCGTCAGCGTGCACCCCGGCTGCATCATCGACACAGAGTGAGTACAAGAGGTGTCCGCATGCATATGGCACAGCTAGGGTGGACACTTGCCTTGCTGGTGTGCGGCCAAGCGTCCCAGACGTCGTCGTGTGCACGTGCCACCAAACCGTTCGTGATGCCTGCCTGCCCATGCCGCGCCCTATGTCTTAATCCTGCAGGCTGTGGCGTGAGCTCAAGTTTGGGCCGCTGGCGCCCGTGCTGCGCGCGCTGGCACGCGGCACGCTCAAGACCATCCCCCAGGGAGCTGCCACACAGGTGCGCCTCGTTGTTTTAGTTTGCGCCTCTTTATCTCCACGCAAGAGCACCCACACGGCGTTCCGCTTCTTGGCCACCCTCCACAATAAGCGCACACCACACCCAGAGCACCACCTGCGCGACGCTGCCGTGGCACTGCTGCTGTGGCAACCCTAGCCTTTACCCTACCCTGTGCTGCGCAGGTGTGGGCTGCCACCACGCCCACCGCCCTGCCTCCCGGCGCGTACCTCCAGGACTGCAACGTGGCAGGGAGCAGCAAGGCAGGCGTGTCCACCCGCCTGGGCGCCAGGCTGTGGGACTGGACTGATGCCGCCATTGTGTCACTCGTGCCCAAGGAGCTCGAGGCGCAGCAGCCTTTTGCTTGGGGCGGCGCAAAGGCGCCAAACTAGGCATAGGTCTGGCGGCGCTGCACGCTGATGCACTTGTTACATCCAGGCCGCACGCTGTGATGCTCTAAGGGCTGCCCTCCGAGGCCCAAGGGCTGCACTGTGAAGATCTTATGCACGTTGAGGACTGACTGTTCGGCTTGCCGTTCGTCCTTGCAGTCCCATTTGCCGGACCTTGCAGTCCCTTTGCCGGACCTTGCCGTGCTTGGTGGCTGCGGCAGGACTGTGCAGCTGCTTTCCAGTTGCTGTTGCTGAGCGGGATGTGCATGCGCAGCGGCCTTTGCCGTTGTTGCTGCTGCCTACACTTTGCGCATTGCGGGGGGAACACTGATCAAGTACTGCTGTCGTCGAGTGCGTTGGTACAGGCACACGTTGCAGCAGTGATTGCTGCTGCTTCACGCTCTTCAATCTGGCATGGATGGCATCATCATTCTGCTCACCGCAGGCAGGCCGCAGGCGCCCCTAGACACTCTCCCTGACAATCGCAGCAAAAGCGATACAAAAAAAGTGTGGACGCAACGGCACCACGCGCAGTCAGGGCCAAAACGAGCGCTGTTCCCAAAAGCAACAAGCAGCAGCCGCGGCTGTGCAAGTCTGGACACTCTCAACGCACAACAAACGTACACTAGTACGCTGCCTCAGGCAGCATACCCGACGTAGCGGACACAGGCGCGCCGAGCCTGTCGCTGCTGCTGCTCTACAACACATACAAGTTCTGGAGACGTGTTGTGTTTGAGGACGTCTAAACCTAACTTGCTACGTGCGCCTACCCCGCGCCACCTGCGCCACTGCCGCCGCCACCCGTGCTGCCGGAATGGCCACTGCTCCCACCCTTGGCGGCCGCACTCGCAGCGCTGGCCTGCACAGCGGCCTGCCGCTTGCCGCCCTTGCGCGCAGACGCCTTGCCACCCGTCCCCTGCTGCTGCTGCTGCTGCTTCTGTGGAGGCTGCTGGGCCTGCTTCGTGCTCGCCCCACTCGCCCCCGCCACGCTTCCGCCACCTCCCACTCCCCCCACCACACCGTGACCCTCCTGCCGCGCCCCTCCCACCACCCCCGTCACACCGTGGCCCTCCTGCCGCGCCCCTCCCACCGCCGCTGCTGCAGCGCCCGACGCTGGCCGGGACAGCGGCGGTGAGGCCGACTTGCGCCCTGCCGCACCCGCCTGCTGCTTGTGCGGCGCGAGCACCGACGCGCTCCCTCCCGACCCCACCACCTTGCCACCTGCAGGCACGTGCACGCCCGCCACCGACAGACCGCCCCGCCCGCTGCTGCCACCACCACCGCTCGCGTGCCGACCCCGCCCGCCCTTGCTTCCCTTTCGAACCACCTTCTTACCAAAGCCTGCGCCGGCCGTGCTGCCGCTGCTGGTGGTGGTGGTGGTGGGTGCGGGAGGCGGGCTGGCTGCGGGCACGGCGCCTTGCAGCACGTCGAGCGCTGCGGAGGAAACGCCCTGTCTGCGTGTGCGCCGTGCGCCCCGCGACTCACCACCAACAGCGACGAGGTTCGCCACCTCCTCCTCCTCCTCCTCCTCCTGGTCACCCGGCTCCCTCTCCCTCTCCTGCTCAACCACGCCCTCCTCACCCGCACCCGCCACCCGCATTGCACCCGCGCTCTCGCCACCGGCGCCGTCACCGGCTGCAGCGCTGCCTGCAGCGGAGGGCGCCGTCTGCTGCTGCTGCTGCTGCTGCGGTGGCACAGTCCTGGTGGTAGCGGTAGTGAGGGTGGTGGCACTTGTGGCGCTAGTGGTAGCGGTGGTAGTGGTGTTGTTGAGCTCCGCCATGCTGCTCAGTGCCGCCATGAGTCGACGCGACACCCCAAGCACCTTGTCGGCGTTCTGCTGCTGCCACGCCACGTCCTGCAGCGTCAGCTGACTCAGCAGGACGTCCAGCAGCATGCACGCGGTGCGCCGCGGGTCCAACACGCCGCCCGCCGCCACCGCTCCACCACCACCACCACCACCACCCACCATCATGTCTTGCTCCCACTCCTGCTGCCTCTTAGCCGCCTCCCCATCCCCGCCCACCTCTACAGCAGCCGCATCCGCAGGCCCAACCACTCCCGAGGAGGCAGTCGCAGTGGCAGAGCTGGCGGAGGCGGTGGACGTAGCGGCAGGGCTGCCGGCGTCAGTCAGCTGAGTCAGCACCCCTGCCAACCGCTCCAACAGCTCCAGCACCCGCTCGCCCGGCAGCCGCCCACCCCGAATCATCACCCTGCCCTTGACCGCCTCGTCCAGGAAGGCCAGCTCTGTGCCCGGGCTGTGCGCCCTCTCCACCTCCGCTGCCTCGCTCTCCATTGCCGCCGCCGCCGCTGTCCGCAATGCTGCACGACCATCGTGTTGCTGCACGACCACCTCCGCGTCTGATGCCTCCGCCTGGTGGCCAAGAGGAGACGCGTCCCTCGCACCCTCCTGGACACCCCGACCAGGCTCCACCTTGGACACCTCACTGCCCCCATTCCCCCTCCCATTCCCGGCATCGGTGGTGGTGCTGCTGCTGGTGGTCAGGGAAGCAACGGCAAAGATGCCTGTACCCTCTGCCGGCGCCAAACCTACACCCACACCAGCCTCCACCTCTCCCTCCGCTGCCGCTGCCGCACGGCCTGGCACCGCCACGCCCTCTCCACCCTCTCCCGCATCAGCACCTAGAGCCGCCTTGAGGGCCTCTACGCCCTCCTCCTCCGCGCCAGTGAAAGCATGTTGCTGCCGCGCGTTGCCGCCCTGCAGTGGCTCCCCATAACGTCTCCGCGTTGCGGGCGGTGCAGCAGCGCCCTGCAAGGTGGGTGGTCCCGAGAGCTGCATGCCGCCAAGTGCGGCAAACACGCGGAGGTACGCGCCCAGCACGCGGCTCTGCAGGCCCGTCACCACGCCTGGAGGGGGCGCGTTGATGCTGCCCCGGCGGCCGGGCGGCGGGAGGAGGAACTGCATGGGGACGGAGGGCGGGGGGGGGAGCGGGCGGGGGGCTTGCGGGGGGGCGGAGGGAGGGGCGGGCAGGAGCGAGGAGGTGGTGGAGGAGGAGGTGATGGAGGTGGTGCGAGTGGAGGAGGTGGAGGAGGCGAGGGCCGAGGGCAGGGAGGAGAGAGTGGTGATGGCGTCAGCGGGGTCGCCATCCAGGAAGTTGGACTGCGCGGCATATGCGCAAGCGTGCACATGCATGGAAAGGTTGTGGTATTAGCGCGTGGACGCATGCAGGCATGTCAATCGCATCAGCAAGACGTCACTGCGCCGTTTGCGAGCACACCACAAGTGTGCGATGCGATGCAAATGAGCGACAGCGCGTGCGGCCTCACCTGCAGCACCTCTGGCCCCAGGAAGTGCACCAGCTGCTGCCCCACGTGCCAGTCGCCAACCTCGGCGCACGCCACCAGCAGCCAGCAGGCGGCGGCGCGCCCCACGTCGCCAACCGAGTGCCGAGACTGCCATGCCGCCCACAGCTTCAGGGCCGTCACGTAGGCACGCTGCAGTCATAACGGGCAGTGTGGGCAAGCACCGTGCTACTACGTTCGTACCCAACTAGCGTAGTATGTGCAAGCCGATCTCGCTGCACAGCATTCCTCTTGCCGGTGCGCTGGTGGCCCAACAAGCAGTCGCAGCAAACACCCACCCGACTGGAACCTCCTCACCTGCTTGACGCAGATGCGGATGGCCAGTCGCTTTGCCGCTGCCGACAGCGCGCGTGACAGGTCCACCGACCGGTCCCTGGCCAAGTGTACGAGCATGCCGCTGACAAAGGGCTCGCACCCGCCCAGCAGCCCCTCCTGCCCTTGCCCCACTGCCACCGCCGCCACTGCCGGCTGCAGCACGCCTCCGCTGGCAAGGCTGCTCTGCTCCAAATCCACGCGCGGCACCACCACACCGCCGCTGCTTGGCTGCGTACCGCCACAGCTAGGGGACGCTGCAGCGGTGGCGGTGCTGGTGCTGGGTGCGGGTGCAGAGGTGGTGGAGGAGGAGGTGGTGGCGGGTGAGGAGATGGCAGAGGAGGAGGTGGTGGTGGGGGAGGTGGTGGTGGCGGGTGAGGAGGAGGTGGTAACAGGGGAGGACAGCGTGAGGGCCACACTGTTGATGAACTCGGCAAAAAGCGGTGCCAGTGCCTCTGATGACGCCTCTGTTGCTGCTCCTGCTCCTGCTGCTGCGCCTGCTGCTGAGGATGATGACAAAGACGATGAGGAGGAGGCGGCGGCGGAGGTGGAGGACGCGGTGGAGGTGGTGGCATAGGGCTGGCCCCTCAGGCCGAACTGGGAGGTGAGGTGCTTGAGCAGCGTCCGTGCTGCGTCGTGGCGGC
>QAXK01001128.1:0-11850 GCA_004335735.1 Chlorella sp. KRBP
CCATGCCCTGCGTCGGTGCAAGCGTGTGCCAGCGCCGCCGCTTTACTGCACTGCCCGCCCGAACCACGGGCTGCGGATGGGTCCCCGGCCATCACGTCTCGCTCACCAGCAGAGCGGGCGCGATGATGCTGTTGATGTTCTGCACCGCCTTGCCCACGCCCTTGCCCAGGTACCTGCGCACGCCACAGCCGACCCCGCGCTCAGCGCCTGCTGGGACCCCCCGCCCGCCTCTCCTCCTGCCCATCTGCACAGATGCTTGTGGCGCTCAGCGACAAGTGCGAGGCTCACTTGGACTTGTCGCCATCGCGCAGCTCGACGGCCTCGTGCACGCCCGTGGAGGCGCCCGAGGGCACGGCCGCGCGGAACGACCCCTTGTGCGTGACCACGTCCGCCTCCACTGTCGGGTTGCCGCGCGAGTCGAGGATCTGCCGGCCGACCACCTTGATGATCGACGCGGGGGAGAGCTTGAGCAGCTCGCCGGCCTGCGCGCGTCGTCGTGCCCCGCGAGCGAACGCTCAGCGAACCCCGATGCGAGGGGGGACTGCGGCGCGGGCACGCGAGGGAGATCTCACGATGCCGATTCGCCCCCACGGCGAACAACAAGCGCACGGCGTCGACGCACCAGGAACGACAGAGGCTCCGTGGGCTTGCTCTTCACCGTGGCGTTGAGCGCATCCTCGACCTTCTTCTGCAGGCCGTGCTTATCGATGTACTCCTGCGGGGGCGATGCCAATGCGGCAAGCGATGCCAATGCGGCACGCGCGCGTCAGCACGTCAAGCACGGCGTTGGGCTGTGGCGAGCAGGCGAGCAGGCGATGCCGTGTGGGTGCCGCACTTGCCGACATCCCATCCCTTCAACGCCCGCACCCCACGCAACGCAACGCGGAGCGCACCTGCGTGGCGGCCATCTTGTCGATGAGGTGTCGCGCTGTGCTGTGCTGACCGATGCGTGCTGGTCTGGCTGCGTTTTGCCGAGCCTTACCCGATTCAGTTGACCCTGCCCAGAAGCAGGAGGAGGAGTGGGAGGATGCGGAGCACACTAGAGTGAATCCCATGTGGCTCATGGGTGGCTCTGGCCTGCCTTGCCCGCCCCGCTACGCCCCGCCGCCCCACCCGGCCAGTGTGTGGCCCAACGGATCCTGATGCACCACCCAACACCTGCCATCTGCACCACATCCCACTGCTGCTGCTGCTCGATTTGCTCTCTGGACATGGGTGCGCCCAGTTTGGGAGTGCTTGGCCTCTCCACGACGAGCCGGCAGCAGGATCCCTGTAGCCAATCCAGGATGCGTTCATCGTTGCTGCAGCCCCAGCGTTGTGGCGGCCTGCGCGCGCCGGCGCCTGGAGGAGCTGCGCGCCAGGCCTTTCCACGCGTCGTCGTGCCCGCTGCCGCCATCCGGTTGGCGAGTGGCCGCAGCAGCCTGCTGGGCCCGCAGCTGGCCAGGCCGTGCAGCGGCGTGGGCCGTGCGCCATCGCGCGAGGCGGCCGTGCGCGCCGCAGCCTTCTTCGGCAAGCTCTTCAAGCCGGATCCATCGGAGGCCACCAGAAAGAAGTATGGCGAGCGCGTGGAGAAAATCAACGCGCTGGAGCCGCAGATGCAGGCCCTCTCCGACGAGCAGCTGCGTGCCAAGACCGAGGACTTCAAGCGGCGCGCACAGACGGGCGAGGGCCTCGACTCGCTGCTGGTGGAGGCCTTCGCGGTGCGTGGTGACCAGCAGCGGCAGTGTGGCAGCAGGCAGCAGGCAGGGCTGGCAGGTGTGACTGTGGTGCCAGTGTTTGTGGTGCCGGACGTGGGCGTGCTTCCGTGGCGTGCGTGTGCCCGCACACACAGGTGGTGCGCGAGGCCAGCAAGCGCGTGCTGGGCCTCCGGCCGTTCGACGTGCAGTGCATCGGCGGCATGATCCTGCACGAGGGCCAGATTGCGGAGATGCGCACCGGCGAGGTGCGCCTGCCTCCACCACACACGGTGGACCCTCGTGGGATGGCATGCACTGCCACTGGCATGGCACACACACAGCGTGCTGCTGACCGGCACACACACCCCGGCTGCCACGCCTGCAGGGCAAGACGCTGGTGGCGGTGCTGCCCGCCTACCTGAACGCCCTGACGGGCAAGGGCGTGCACGTCGTGACGGTGAACGACTACCTGGCGCGCCGTGACAGCGAGTGGGTGGGCCAGGTGCACCGCTTCCTGGGCCTCAAGGTGCGTGCGGTTGTCAGTCTGCAGGCAGGGAGCCAAGGGCGTTTGCGGGGACGCTGGTAGTGCCGTGGGTGGGTGCTGGGGTGCAGGCGGCAAGACGCCAGGGTGGAGTCCAGGGCGCTTGCGGTGACGCTGGTGCTGCTGTGGTACTGTGGTGAGTGGTGCTGCAGGTGGGCCTGGTGCAGTCCGACATGAAGCCAGAGGAGCGGCGTGTGGCCTACACGTGTGATGTGACCTACGTGACCAACAGCGAGCTGGGCTTTGACTTCCTCCGCGACAACCTGGCTACGGTGCGTGCAGCGGGGCCAAACCTGCTCCCTGATGGCAGCGCCAGGCAGTCAGCTGGCACTCAGCGCAGCAGCTGCTGGCCCAGGAATGCAGGGTGACGAGCAGAGGGCGCAGCGGCACTGTTGACGGGGGTCCCTCTCTGGGTGTGCCTGCGTGTGTGGGTGTGCAGGCTCCGTCAGACCTGGTGCTGCGCCCGGCCACGCCCTTCAACTTTTGCGTGATTGACGAGGTGGACAGTGTGCTCATTGACGAGGCGCGCACGCCGCTCATCATCAGTGGGCCCTCGGACAAGCCGTCGGACAAGTACTACAAGGTGGGTGGGGGGGCGAGGCAGCAGCAGCTCAGGGGCAGCAGCTCTGGAGCTCAGGAGCTTAGGAGCATGGCGATCAGCTTGGCGCGGCAGCCAGCCAGCGGAGAATGACGTGTTTAACCAGTGGTGCGCTGCGTGGCCCCCACTACACAGGCGGCCAAGATTGCCGACGCGCTGTCGCGCGACGTGCACTACACGGTGGACGAGAAGCAAAAGAGCGTGCTGCTCACTGAGGACGGGTGAGACGCGGGTGCTGCCATGGCACCCGTCCACTTGCTTGCGTGCGGGCTTGCACTGAGCGCTGAGCGATGGCAACGCATCGCGCGTGTATGTGGCACCTCGCTTGCCTGTGTGCAGGTACGAGGCGGTGGAGGAGGTGCTGCAGGTGTCTGACCTGTACGACCCGCGCACGCAGTGGGCCTCGTACGTCATCAACGCACTCAAGGTATGCAGCACTGGCACTGGCGTGCCTGGGTGCTCTGGAGTGCTCTGGGCCATGGTGCCATGGGCTGGAGCGGGGCGTCCCAGCAGGGCTGCGATAGATAGACAGGGGTGGCGCGGCGCTGCCTGCACACAGGAGGCAGAGCGCCCGGGTACATGATGCTCATGGCTCTAGTACGCTGCATCCCTCCACGCAGGCCAAGGAGTTGCAGACCAAGGACGTCAACTACATTGTCAAGGGCGAGGAGGTCATCATTGTGGACGAGTTCACCGGGCGCACCATGGTGGGCAGGCGCTGGAGCGACGGGCTGCACCAGGTGCGACATCCACGGGCGTCATGGTGGGCAGGACGTGCGCGCAGCTGGGGCTGCGGCAGCGTAGTGCCACGGGTCGTGAGGCACGGGGCGGGACAGTGTGGACTGGGCGGGTGCGAAGCAAGTGTGGCACGCTCTTTCCTGCCCCGGTGCAGGCGGTGGAGGCCAAGGAGAACCTGCCCATCCAGACCGAGAGCATCACCCTCGCCAGCGTGAGCTACCAGGCGTTCTTCCGCAACTTCCCCAAGCTGGCGGGCATGACTGGCACGGCCGCCACCGAGGTGTCAGAGTTCGACTCGATCTACAAGCTGCCCGTGGCCGTGGTGCCGCCCAACCGCTCCATCCAGCGGCAGGACAACCCTGACGTGGTGTTCCGCCTGGAGCAGTACAAGTGGAAGGTGCGCCGAGGATCTGTTGCCAGCCGCTGCGCTTCCTCGCGCATTGCAAGCCGCGGCCTGTTGCCGAGGGAGCTGCCTTCCAGATGGCATTGCGAGCGTGGGCACACCTACAGGAGCATGCAGAGACGCGTGTATGGGTGCACCAATCACGCCATGGGTGAAACCAGGTGGTGTTGCTGTTGGACTTGTGTGTAACATCTCCGCAGGCGGTGGTGACGGAGATCAAGCGCATGCACAAGACTGGCCGTCCCGTGCTGGTTGGCACGACGAGCGTGGAGAAGAGCGAGACGCTGAGCGCCATGCTCACCCAGGAGGGCATCAAGCACCAGGTGCTCAACGCCAAGCCGGAGAACGTGGAGAGGGAGTCTGAGATTGTGGCACAGAGCGGGCGCAGGGGCGGCGTCACCATCTCCACCAACATGGCGGGACGAGGTGAGCTTGAGCCGTGTGCGCGTGCGGGTGGTGCAGGTCGTCATCAGGCTGTGCCGCACCAGTCAGAGCGAATTGCTTGCAAGCTCTGACACCAAAAGGCGTCCAAGGCAGCACCGCCAACGTGTGTCAGTGATGATGCGCTTGGTGTGCAGGCACGGACATTCTGCTGGGTGGCAACCCCGACTACATGGCCCGCCTCAAGCTCAGGGAGATGCTCATGCCCGAGGTGGTCAGCCAGGGTAAGTGTGGGAACGACACAAGAGCTTGGGGCTGCTGTCATTGGTGGTGAGGGCGATGGGAGGTGGTCAGCCAGGATGCGTTGTGCAGAGCTTGGGCAGAGCTCTGGGGAGCAGGAGTGCTTGCTGCGCTACCTGCTGCTGCCCTACCTGGCTAGGACACAAGGAGCGAGGGGTTGTGTGCCTGCTACGTCCGTTGCTGGTGAGCGCAGTGGAGCAGGACGACGCGTGGGCCAAGACGCGCGACGGCAAGGCGCGCGTTCGCACGTGGGCAGCCAATCCCGAGCTCTTCCCCTGCGAGCTGTCGGAGGAGACGCTGTACAAGGCTAAGCAGGCAATCAAGGTGAGAGCCGGGTGCAGGGCAACAGATCAGTCAGGGCACCTGGCTTGTTGCCCTAGGATGGCAACTACTTGAACAGACTGCCACCTTCACCACCACCTACCAACCTATGTGGTGCTGGCGTGGCGCACGCGTGTGTGGTATGCTGCTTCAGGCGGCGAGTCAGTCGTGGGGCGTGCGCCAGCTGCTGCCCCTGGAGGCTGAGGACCGCCTGAGCATTGCGTGCGAGAAGGGCGTCACCGACGACCCAGTCATCCTGGCACTCAGGGGCGCGTTCCAGGTGGGTGAGCAGCGGGCTGGTTGCATTGCCAGGTCAGCGCGGGTCAGGTCAGCGCGAGTTGAGTGCTAGGTTCGTGTGTGGCAGCAGGACCTTCACACGATGCATTCACACGATGCTTTCACACGATGCATTGCAATGCCACGACGTGCCCAACCTCTGCAGTCCATGTTGTCCGAGTTCAAGGCCGTGACAGACGCTGAGAAGCGCGAGGTGGTTGAGCTGGGCGGCCTGCACGTGGTGGGCACGGAGCGGCACGAGTCCAGGCGCATTGACAACCAGCTGCGCGGACGCTCGGGACGCCAGGGAGACCCTGGCTCTACCAGGTGAGGAGCCCACTGGGAGGGGAATGTCACATCAAGGAAGGGCGGCTGCTTTCTTGCCAAGCACTGTGGCCTGACAGGCACTGCTGGCCACCACGCGCTTAGCTGCTGCTTGCCAGGCGCTGTGCGCGTGGCATGGGCCAGAGCGCGAGGCGGTGTGTGTTTGCCGGTGCGATGCTTACACCTGACCCGCACGAGTGTGTGTGTGGCTGCGGTTGCTGTGTGCAGGTTCTTCCTGTCTCTGGAGGACAACCTGTTCCGCATCTTTGGCGGCGACAAGATCAAGAACCTCATGGTTGCGTTCAGGTGCGGCTTTGACAGGGGCACAGTACCAGCCTCACGCCTGGCCAGGGTGGTCGTAGTGATCCTTGGAAACTGTGGGCGCCTACCCTCGTTGCTCACGGTGCTGGCATGATGTGGCGTGCACGTGTGCAGGGTGGAGGACCTGCCCATGGAGAGCCAGATGCTCACGGACGCGCTGGATACGGCGCAGAAACGCGTGGAGAACTACTTTTTTGACATCAGAAAGTGAGCGTCCTTGGGCAACAGCTTCAAAGCATGGCCATCGTTCCGCCATGAGCGGGCGCACCTCAGCGCGTGGTGCCTGGTGCTGCACACCTGGTGTATGCAGGAACCTGTTTGACTACGACCAGGTGGTCAACACGCAGCGTGACAAGGTGTACTCTGAGCGGCGGCGTGCCCTGCTGGCCGACGACCTGGAGCCCATCATGATTGAGTATGCGGAGAAGACAGCCGACGACATCGCAGAGGTGCAGAGGACCTGGGTCTGGGTGGGCCACAGAACCAACTTGAGCACACGCACAGGCGCAGTGGCAATGTGGCTCTCGCATGCAGCAAGATGGTGGATGCACTGCAACACGGCAACCTGACAGCCTGACGGGTGTGTGCACCACTTGACGCGTGCGCAGGCAAACGTGGACCGCAACGCCGACCCGGCCGAGTGGCGGCTGGAGGCGCTGGCGGCCAAGATGGTGCAGTACTGCGTGCTGCTCGAGGGGCTCACGGCAGACGTGCTGCGGCAAAAGAGCAACGTGAGTGCCGTGCTGGCCGCAAGCACGCGACGGATTCCCTGGAAAAGCTGCAACGTGGCGCTCACGTCTTGCGTTTGCACGCTTGTGTGCATGCAGGGTGACTTTGACGCGCTGCGCAAGTACCTGCGCGAGATCTGCGTGGACGCCTACTACCAAAAGGCCCGGGCCATGGAGGAGTTTGAGCCCGGGCTCATGAGCGAGGCGCAGCGCTACTTTTTGCTGACCAACACGGACAACCTGTGGAAGGAGCACCTGCAGGCCATCAAGTTCCTGCAGCAAGCGGTGGGCCTGCGCGGCTACGCGGCAAAGGACCCACTCACAGAGTTCAAGCTGGAAGGGTGAGCGGAGGAGAGCTGTGAGGGGGGCTGACCGCTGCTCCCTCCACCTCGCACACGTCCGCTGCGCGTGTCCCTCAGATTGGCATGTGTGGCTTCTCACCTGCGGTGTCCTGTGGTGCCCTGCGGTACGATGCAGGTACAACCTGTTTGTCGAGATGACGGCGCAGATCCGGCGAAACGTCATCTACAACGTCTACATGTTCCAGCCGCAGCGGCTCAAGCGCGTGGAGGACAGCGAGCCGGCGGCAGCGGCAGCACAAGGGGCATCAGACGGCAAGGCGGCGGCGGGCAGCAGCAATGGCAGCAACGGGAGTGGCGCCAAGAGCAAGTCCAAGCAGAAGGCCAAGGCCAAGGCGTGAAGGGTGCTTTTCTCGTGTCCGTGGCAATCCTCATGCCCATTTTTGCACCTGCAGGGCTGCTGTTCTTATCGTGATGCTTGCAAACGGTCGCACGGTGCACGGGCCGCATGCGGCAGCGCGCAAAGCGCCGCGTTGTGGCCCCGCCCCGGCCTCACAGCGCAGAAAGAACATAGCCACCTCACAGCAGCAGGATGCGCGTCTGGGACTGCAAGCAGCTGCAGACGCAAGCTTGTGCTGCATTCAATGCGTCCCGCACGGCGCACATCGTGCCGCTGAGCCGCAGCGCGCAGCCCAGCGGCAGCGGCAAGCAGGCGAGCGGCATCAGGCGCGACAATGTCCTGTGTCAGGGCCGCCGCGGTGAGCGATCAAGCAGCCATCGGGCGGCTGCACGGAGGCATCGAACGCCATCCGTCGCGCAGGCAGCCCGATCAGCTGCCGCCGTCGTTGTGTGCTGCTGTGCGCAGGTCCTGGAGCGCAGGCCGGCGAGGAGGACGCTGCAGGTGCGCGCTCGCTGCGGCAAGTTGCCCTGCCGCCACCACGCACACACAGGTCCACACAGCCTGCAGCACTCCAGCAATGGCTGCTGCGTGCTCCTGCGTGTGCTGCCGCAGCGCGTGTCAGGCGCAAGGCCTCCACCAGCGCGCCCAAGAAGCGCGGCCCGAAGCCCACCACGTCGGGCGACGCGTTGCAGATGCTGGACCCTGACGTGCTGGAGGAGTTCAAGGCCACAGCAGCGGCGGAGGAGGCAGCCAGGCAGGCAGCGCCGCTTGACCCAGAGGCCGACCCAGCGCGCTTCAACTTCCACCGGTGCGTCCTCGGTGCCACGCGTGCAGCAGCACCAGCGTCCAGCAGGCGTCCAAGTTGATGCCCCTGCTGCACCTGGCTGCTGCCGCAGCATCCTGATGAACGCGGCGAGCCGTGGGTTGCCAGACCAGGCGGAGGCGGTGGTGGCACAGCTCCAGGAGGCGGGACTGCCCCCGGGGCCACGTGCATACCACGCGCTGGTTTTCTCGTACGTGCGCGCAAAGATGCCGTATGACGCGCTGGAGGTGGCCAAGCGGGCGGTGAACGCAGGTGCGTGCCGCAGCCGTCCGTGCAGGCTGGATGGGCAGCACGCTGGTGTCCCCGTGACTCACGCACCTATGCATGGTGCCTCTTGTGTGCTTGGATGCTCCTGCAGGGCTGCAAGTATTGCCCGAGACGTTTGTGGTGCTCATCTTCTCCCTTCTCAACCACCCGGAGCAGCCGGACGTGCAGTCAGCGCAGCAGGTGCGGTCCTGGGCTGACTGGCACGCATGACCGATAACAGGGCCCCCATGGGTGGCCAATGCAACAAGACAACACCATGCTGTGCGCGGTGTGGTGGTCATGCACACAGGTGCTAGAGTCCATGGAGGCGCAGGAGGCGGGCATGGGGGATGAGGAGGCGCAGGGCACGGAGGCGCCGGAGCGCTTGGCCCAGACCGGCTGGCTCATGCTCTGCAAGTGCGTACATGGTCTTGGTGGGGCACCCTGCGCCTCTGGTGACCCTGCTTGAGCCTGCGTGCCCATCCACACACGCCCACAGCCGCCACACATGCCATGCCACGCCACGCCACAGGCATGTAAAAGCTCTCTCTGATCAGGTCCTGGCGCTGTTGCTCATGGTCCCCTACTGCCCCTCGCAGGGAGCTGTTCCGCAAGGGCCTCATTTCCGAGGCCATGACCAGCGTCAAGCGCGGCTACGACGCCAAGGGATATGTGTCTGACCCAGAGCTGGCCACCTTTGTCATCGAACAGCTAGCCAAGGCAGGGCTCAAGGTGCGCGCCTGCTGGCCCTGCTGCTGGGCAAGCCTCCCACACAGCACGTACAGCAGCCGCCCCACCGTGCACCCACCACCTGCGCACTGCTAAGCACTTCAAACGCACGTGGATGGGAAGGCAGAGTCAGGCTGTAGCAGGCACAGGTGAAACAAGCACAAGCTCCCCATGTTGTTAAAGCGCCATCAGGGGCACCAACGGGTGGTCGTGTACCTGTACCGCACCTGCTTGCCCTTGCGTGTGTGTGCAGGAGCGTGCGTACCAGGAGGTGGAGGCCCTGGAGGCGCTGGGGTACCGTCCTGGGCCCCAGCACTACAACCCCCTCATCAAGGCAGAGGCGGCGCAAGGTGCGCACACACTCATGCACCTTGCTCCCTAGCCGCCTCACTTGCGCATGAGATGGCCATGTCGTCCTGGCGCTGCTCCTCCACCTGCATCCGACCCAACCTTGCTATTTGTGTGTGGTGTGAGGCTTGATGGACGTCTGGTGAGATGGATCCTCCCGGTGTGCGTAGGCTCGTGGCCACGTGCAACGGCATTCCTATCATTCAACGCATGGTGCATGGCGTGGTGGTGTGTGCAGGCGCGTGGCGCAAGGCGCGCTACCTGTTGCTGGACGCCTTCCAAAAGCCCACCTGGTCGCCCCCCTCGGTGTCCACGTTCAACGCGCTGCTAGAGGGCATGGTGCTCTCAGTGGACCCAGGTGCGCCTGCTGGACCTCACCCGCTCGAGTCTGAGAGAGACCGCTTGCAGTGAGATAGCTACACAGTCAGTACCTTAGCACGCACAGGCAGCCTGGAGTCTTGGTGCCTGCGGCGGTGCACCTGGGTGCATCCTTGCGCTGCCCTGACGCGCTGTAGCCTCGGCGCCTAGATTAGGTTAGCACTGTGAGAATGCTAATGCGGGCCGTGGGTTCGTGTTGGGCGCCCGTAGGATGCATACCAGGGCGCCACCAAAGCCAACTGGACACACCCGTCCGCCCATCAGACAGACCTGGCACCTGTCCAGGAAGCAGACACCTTGCCGGCTCAACCACGTGTGTGTGTGTGTGTGTGTGCGTGCGTGTGCACGTGCAGTCACTGGTCTGCCCACCGGTCCCGGCGTGGACTCGGACGTTGGCGGCCGCCTCGCCGACATCGAGCAGCCCTCCTACTGGACGGCCGAGGGCCTGCAGCAGCCCGGTGCCGAGGGCGACGCGCCGGCGGCAGCGCGCGCCACGCGCGCGCTGGGCGAGCAGTTCAGCAAGCTCCGTGCCGAGATGCTGACGTACAGCTTGCGGCCTGACGCGACGAGCTACGCGGCCATGTGCTCGGGGTACATCAAGATGCGGGCGGCGGACGAGGCGCTGGGGTCGTTCCAGGCCATGTGCGAGGCGGGGGGCACCACGCGCCTGCTCAGCAGGAAGAGGATCACCGCCCTGCTAGGTGCGCTGGGCGTGTGCTGGGTGTGCTGCTGGGCTGCTGCACTTGATCAGTGGCAGCCTGCCGAGCACTAGTAGTAGAGCAATCATGAGCTGCACTGCTGGAGGGGAAGTATGTAGAGCTGGAGCTGCTGGCAAGGTACCATGAACAGGTTGCCCACGTGTGGTGGTTGCCGTGGTGCAGTGATGCTTGCCGAGGATGACCGTCCCGCCGACCTGCTCAACGTGCTCAAGTCCATGGTCTCGTTCAACCACCCCCTGCCCAAGGCCGCCTGCGTGGCGCTGGACCAGGTCACGCCGGGCGCCACGCTGGCGACAGCCTGGCTGCCGGCGCACTTTGAGCACATGCGCGCCAACCCGGACGACGGCACGGGCAGGGGCGCGGGCAGCAGCGCGCTGGCCTCCATGCGCACCATGCTGCAGCAGGCGGTGGAGACCGAGGTATGTGCATGCGCGCCACATACGTCACACGTGACCTGCTCTGTACACGCCGGCTTGTGTGTGTGCTGTGGTGCTCGGCAGACTGTGCTCCTGGCTGTGTGCGTCATAGTGAATGATGCACATGCAAGCCTGCAGCACCTGGCCGCATGGAGCGATGTTGAGCTCTTGCTGCTGCGGGTGTGCTGCTTTGGTGCGTGTGCAGGAGGTGGATGGCGTGCTCCTGAGCAAGCTGGGTGGTTGCGTGGTGGCGGATGACGGCAGCGGGGTTTGGATCAAGCCCTCCCGCATGAGCCTGGAGCAGGTGACGGTGGAGCTGACCCACGCCGGCATCACGGTGCCGCCGGGGGCAAAGCGCACGGCCCTGTCAAAGAGCGTCAAGGTGGGGAACGCCACGGGGTGGGTGGGGATCGCAGTGTCGCCAGCAGTGTGCCCTGGGGACGTTGCAGCGGGGAGGGACGTGCATGGCACGCTAGTGGCATGTTGCCAGACAGCCAGGTGGGAAAGGGTGCACTTTGGTTGGACGTGTGGGGTGCTGCACACGCGATCAAGGCGTCCGTAACAAGTGTGTGTGTTGATGCGGGTGTTGGTGTGCGTGCTGCGTGCAGGCGCGCCGTGAGGAGCTGCCGCGCAACATCAGGGATGTGCAGGCGCACCTGGAGGCGGCGCGCAAGGCGGAGGAGGAGGCGCTCGAGCGCAAGGTGAGCTGAGGGACTGGGTGGGTGGCGGCATACGCCTGGGTCTTTGACCGACTAACGTGCTGTCACTCACTCACTCCGAGTCAACCCTAGTCGGGTGATGACAAGCACCACAAGTCCTGCAAGGCCACACAGCGTGTTGTGCAGCCTCAGAGTTGCCCCCCCCCCCCATCATCATCATCATCAT